>JAGDQO010001729.1:0-62034 GCA_018342035.1 Solanum appendiculatum
ATCCATTATGAAGGCAAGGAGTGTGAGTTTGTGAGGAGTTTTGGGCTTAAACCATCTCTGGCCTATAGGCTAAACCATGTAAACAAAAAGTTAATGAACAAAAAACATCTTTTACTATCCAAAAAGTTACAATATTCATCCCTCCGTTAGTGCAAGAAACTAATGGCTACAGTCAAAACATACTTTTTTCAGAGATCTTCCTGTTATGTCCTCTTCAGTCATATATCTTCTACAATAAATCTTGAGTTATCCAACTTCCTTCCCAGTTGTACTAAAACCCAAATAAAAATTAATGAATCCTTTTCTTTATTGTTTATCTTCTTGTTCGCGGAACTAGCTAGCTTGTTTTTTCTAGTTTGTGAAGAATTTGGAAAACAAATGATAAATAGAATGGATTTGGTGAAGTCGGTGTTGAATTTTACCGGTACCACCACCAAGTAGGGTGATGCTAGCCTGTTCACGACCAATTTCTTTTCATGAAAACATGAGAATTGTTTTAGGACGAACTTTCTTTGGTGAAGATAGAAGGATGAAGTTGTTAGTATCACTAGAACCTCTTTTAGAATTGCAAAGATAATCCAAAACTTTAACCAAAGGTTACACTACCTTTTCAGGATTATGATTATGTATACTCATCAATTCAAAACTTGTTCGTTGAATTTTAATCTTGTTGAAAAAATATTTTGATAAATTGATTTAGCAAATGTCTCGTAATCATGAATCCTCCAGCCTCTAGGAATTGAAAAAGCACAATTTTTCCAAAATGGCTCAAATTTCAAGTCCTAGGATTCTCCATGTTTTGAGAGTAGGGATGAGAAGGTTGGTTGATATATAATTCATCAAGCTAAGATTTGTTGGTGTTTTTTAAAATGGGGCAGCAAAATGAATTGATTGAAATACTCTCAATAATTTTATTACGCATAGGAGGGCTTCAAAAAGTCAATTTGAGCACATAATATGCATAAAATCTGCAATTCAAAATTCAAAAAAGCTAGAATTTCTCGACAACTAAAACAACCTAATAGAAATTTAAATTTCAAATTTATCCAAAACCTTGACAATTTATTATATTAAAAACTATTGCAGTAACTAAAGTAAAATTCAACACTTCTCCATTGCTTTAGTTACTGAAATTGAAAAAAATTCCCCTCTTCAATTTCTGCTTTGACTTTAAAAATTTCTTCATTTTTCTTTTTCTTCTTTTGGCCTTGTGCTTAAAAAACGTCTTCAATATCCTTGTTGTGTCTAAAAGCTCTTTTGAAAGTGCTTTACTCTGACCTTTTGTAGAATTTGCAAAATGTTGTTGTAAAAGTTTTTCTTCCATCACAACATCACATGTTACATAAGTTTCAAAATATGATTTTATTCTCACCGACCAAGTTTGATAATTTTCATCTGATCAAAAAGAGACTTCTGCTTGCCATTTTCTTAGGCTAAACAATTGGTTGAAAATAGATTGTGCGTTGAAAAAAGCATGGGCTGAAAATAGGGTTAAAATGGGTTGAAAAATAGCTCTTTTGGGTTAAAAGTGGTCGCGATAGGCTAAAATGGATAGCCCTTACTAGTTAAAAATCATATGACAGTTCTTTGGAAGAACTCACAGATCTCAAAAGATCAATAAAGCTCTTGATACCATTGTTGGTGTTTTTAAAAATGGAGGAGCAAAAAGAATTGATTGAAGTACTCTCAATAATTTTACTAAGCATAGGAGGGGTTTAAATAGTCAATTTGAGCACATAGTATGCAGAAAATTTGCAATTCAAAAGAGATTGAATTTCTCAACAACTAAAACAACCTAATAAAAATTTAAATTTCAAATTTATCCTAAACCTAGACAATTTATTATATTAAAAATTACTGCAGTAACTAAAGTAAAATTCAACGAGAATACTTGGATAAATTAACTTGAATTGGTCAGATGAATATAGACCTAAGAGTTAATGCAATCATAAGTGTTGAAAGATGAAAGAAATTTCGAAACATTTAATAGACATTACTCAAAAGAAATGAAATCTAAGCATTCTCAACTTGTCCTGGAAAATATTTAATAAGGAGAAGCCAAAGTGTCGTATCATGTTATCCTTTCATCATAAGATGATTTAGAGTGCAATTTTTATATCTTTAATTGTATTTATTAGAATATAATTTTCTTGTTAAGTTAAAATTAATCAATTAATGGAAGGTAAATTTTTTTTTGAGTGGTAAAATCAGTGGCGGAGCCACCTTATAGTTAGGGGATTCATCCGAACCCCCTTTGGCAGAAAATTATATTATTTATACATGGTTAAAATAATATTTTAGGTATATATAATAGAATTCAAACCCCCTTCGGCTACTTCATGTGTCTATTTCTTCATATTTCAAACCCCTTTATTGAAAATTCAGGATCCACCACTAGGAACATGATCCTTCAAATTTTCAAGAATATTTTCTTATTTCAACTTTAAATTTGGGGCTACCAACTTTTTGTATAGTATGATGATGATAATTAGGATGAGATTGTGTTCTATACATCAATAGAGGTTTGCCCTACTATCTAATGAGAGATAAAAGAAACTGTCACGACCCGATTTCTCAAGTCGTGATGGTGCCTACCAACCCTCCTGTAGGCAAGCCAACCCATGTCCCAGAACCTGCCAGTAATGGGACTGAAGTCAGAAAACTAAACCTCAACTAAATGACAGCATAAATAACAGAAATACAGAAGAAAACGGAAGCAAGCCGAAACATAAATATACAAATAAATGTGTCACGACCCAGAACCGGGTGTGATGACACCTGTCCTATCCCACTAGGACAAGTCAGCCTAAACCCAATGGAACAGAAAATAAAGCGGAAAATAACAGAATTAAAGAAGAAATATCTAAAGCGGAAGTTTTCAAACTTAAAACCAACCCAAGACTGGTTGTCACATCTTCAAGCCACTAATACAGAAGTAAAAAATAGAAAGTACAAGTCTCAATATCTTTGTGTCTCAAATAGAATAAAGTATAGAAAAAGGATCTAAAGAGATCGCCGACATCGAACAACTACCTTTCAAGTATCCACAGAAGCCTCGGAAGTAAGAAGAGAGATCAGAATCATGGTCCGGGCTCGTAACCTACACAGGTGTAGAAACAAGGGTGAGTACCAAACAAAACGGTACCCAGCAAGTCAACTAATAAAACAAGGTAAACCTAGCTAAACTCACGAACTCCTTTCCTTCCAACCGAACCTCCACAACTAATACCTGCATAGAAATCAGCCCTACCTAGACTACATAGTTCATATCACACATAGATCAAAAACAGTTCACCAATATCAACAAATAGAACACATCAGTATCAAATATATCAAACACAGAGTCACAAGACATAACACAACTCCACAATGACAAGAAAAGGGATAATGAAATGCGATGCAGTGTCAAGTAGAGTGATGCATGTCTGTCCTACGATACACATCTGCTGAATCTCAGACCGGAACCCATGGGGGCCACACATGGACCATGTATCCATCGGAAAAGACATCAGCTCGCTGGAAAATACCTCGGCCCTCATATCGTCGAAAAAAATCCCGGCCTGCCGGAAAAAACCTGGGCACCTCAATCGCCGGAAGAGACCTCGGCTCACCGGTGAAGACCTCGGCACCTCATATCACAGGAAAAGACCTCGACAACACACATTGCCGGCAGAAACCTCGGCATAACCATCAAAGTGTCTCATCACAGTGTTTCGATACCAATACACACAAGCATGATCACACAAATAATGAGAAAGGATAGTGTTCAAAATCACAATGCAATTCATATCAATGAGAATCACGCCACATTATCAACATCGTATCAACACCAATAATCACAATATATACAACATGATCAATTGCCTAGTCTCCATTTCACTACTCCCTTTATCACAAGTAGGATCAATAACTAAGCAAGATTTTAAAGTCTAGTCCCATAATCCACAATGAGCAAAAGACACATTCATCAAGTTCATGATTTCATCAAGGCTATCATAGCATCTTACCAATCATACCACAAATTCACAAGATCACGACAATTCCACTTAGTTCTCAACATTAGCAAATAAGCCTTATTATTACCCCATCGATCAAAGTAGATTGACTCATACAAGATTTCATCTCATACCTCAATCCCATTACTCCCCAAAGCAATCAAGGAAGAAATTCGGAATTTAACAAGGTTCACAAAGTTTTAAAGGTCCACTTGCCTTAATCAAAACATGCTCAATCCACAATCGGAGCTTTTCCTTTCCGAGAGCAATCCAAAGCACCACAATCTACTCAAAATATGAATTACAATCACAATTCAGAGCTAACAATGCCAAGAATACGAAATTCGAAAAGAAAAGGTAAAACAACCCAAAAATCCAATTTCAAAAATGGGGTTTGAGTTTGAAATTTCTTACATGAAAATGTTCCCCAATGTAATAGGAACCCAATAGTGAAAACCATTTAGAAAACGGAGTTCAAAACAGTCTACATTACTCACTTTATCAAAAATTCGGAGTTCAATCAAAACCCCCAAAATCTCACTTCAAAAACCCAATTTCCAAGTAAAAATCATGTTTTATTCAATGGGAAACCAAGACTTAGGGTTAAAATCACATACCCACAATGATTCACACGAAAAATCCTCTTTCAAATTGCCTTCCCAAGCTTCAAAATGAAAAAAATGGAGAAAATGGGACATTTCCCGAATTTACACTGTTTCAGGCAATTTTGTTCTCCGTGAACGCGGCTTACTTAGCCCGTGAATGCGGAGACCAGACCCTTAACCCTCCGCAAATGCGCCCAAGCTCTGCGAACGCGGAGGTTCATCACACTTCACTCCGCGAACGCGGAAGCCCCTCTGTGAACACGGAGGTTAAACAAATAATCCTCCGTAAACACCGAAGAGGGTCCCGTGAACGAGAAGGCTAGAATGCCAGGCACCAGACAACAGCAAAACAACAATTTCACAAGTCCCCGAATGGACCCTCGGGATACGTTCGGAACTCTGCGCACACAAACCAGATATGCTACCCTACTAAAATCGACGTTCCGGACTCAACGGAATAGTCGTAAATTGAATTTGAGATCTCTTTGACCCGAAACCAGATAAAGCGCAACTGAACTAACTTAAGCCTCAAAAACTCAAATCAAACTCAGAACCTCTAAAAATTCAACCAAGGCCACTCCTAGGTCTAAAATCATCCCCTAAATCCAACGGAGTTGTCGGAATCGACATCCGAGCATCCAATATTCGAATGTTGACCAAAGTCAAGTCTATGATCAAAATTCCACAAATTTCCAACTCAAGACCTCAAATCCACGATACAACCTCAAAACTGGTTTCATCTACTCTTTTATACTAAATTCCACATTCCGGAGCTGATGGAATTGACAGAATTCCAAACCGAGTTCCGAAACTCTGAATGACCTCAAAAACCATATTTTGACAACTTAAGTTTCTCAAACTCAAATTTTTCAAAAACCTTTAACTCAACAAGAAACTTCACAAAACCAACCTTGGATATCAATCAGAAATGACTCGGGGCAGCTCTTGAGAAGGGTAAAATGGTCATTTTGCATAAATTACCGAAAATGACCTTCAAGGTCATTACAAAAGGATCCATCCCAGAACCTGGAAGTCACATGTACAGAGCTACTACAAAAGGAGTAGAAGTCCCAAGGCTGTCTAAAAAAGCAAAAAGACAAGTCAATATATGTACAGAAAGAGACGAGTAACCCCCGGACGTTGTGTGCTCACCCTTGCCTTTAATTATGACTGGAGCAGGCTCGATCTCAACGTTGATAGCTGGTGCTCGGACCTGCATCACGAAATCAGATGCAGAGTATAGCATGAGTACCAAACCAACAGGTACCCAGTAGGCATCATAGGCCGACTGAGCAAGAAAGGTAAAAACAATCAGAAAAGATAGAATCTAAACAAGGAAAGAGGTCAAGCAGATAAGAAAATAAGTACATGAGCACACGGAAAATAAATCTAACTACAGCTAAACTAAACCTAACTGGATCCCCATAAGCTAGAAGGTACACTCGTGCACAAATTAAATAAAAGCTTAACGGACCCCCATAAGCCCGACAGTTACACAGAAAAGCTAAGTCTAGAAGATCAAAGAAAAAACCAAAACCGGAACGAACAACCAGTCAACTCCCAGCCCAGCTAGCAAGAGTGACACCAACCCAGTATAAGATCTCAAATATCCAAGCCGCCCAGCCAGCCAGCAACTCCTAGGGGCATCAGTTGCCCAGCTAACAAGAGTGCCAGGGGGCATGTCAACTCCGAAGAGGATCTCAAAGCACCCTGAAATATCCAAGCCACCCAGCCACTCCCAGCGGCATCAGCCGCCCAGCTAACAAGAGGGCCTGGGGTGTATCAACTCCGAAGAGGATCTCAAGTATCTCAAATATCCAAGCCGTCCAACCAGCCAGTCACTCCCAGGGGCGTCAGCCACCCAGCTAGCAAGAGGACCCGGGGGCGTATCAACTTTGAAGAGGATATCAATATCCAAGTCATCGTGGATCGACGTCCACTCCCAACAATATCACAATCAGCACCAAACCAGAAGCACCCCTAACCCAAAGAAACACACCATCTCCAGTAACGCATCGGAGCCGCAGAAATAGGGGGAGGAGACAAAAAAGCAGACAAGCAGTGCAAAGGCCTAAGCTAAGTCTCATACTATCAGACTCAAGTCTGCTATTTCAGTCTACAAGGACCTAGTCCACCCGAAACGACGTCGGAGACATACCACAGTCACAAGGTGCATGGGTCTAAGGCAACACTAGTCTATCCTATATTGAGACCAAAACATGCTCCAAACACAGGAAACCAACCAAACACATCAACAGCATGCCACAACACATAATCAGACCCCTATCAGCATGGTACTACCCTCAAAACATTGAAAATCAACCCTAAATCATGCTTTCTAAGAAGAAGAGAAGAAATACTAGGTACCCGCCCCCGATTCACTGTAATCAACATGAATTTACATATTCAAGCTCAGTCTAAAAGAAGGGAAGTCGTAACCTACAAGAAGGCTGACCGCGCGTGCTCCAAATAACTCTGCCGGAGTTTTTCCCTCCCGAACGGCCTCAGAATACTACCACGTTATTAAAAATAGAATCACAGCTTCAGTACGGTCGTTTAGACACTAAAATCATCAAAATTAGAGATAGACCAATTTAGGAGTTAAAATAGGAAAATATGGGACCCGCTCCGTAAATTTCATAATTGACTCCGTGAAGAGGTCAAAAACCCTTCCCCAAACTTGTATTCCAGGACGGAACACAATTTGGGGCTCGAAACAGCCCACAAACACCGCATGAAAAATTACACAACTTAAAGAAACTTGGACAGCCACTTACAACGTGAAACACCATAAATGGAGGCTTTCTGACACCCTCCAATCAGCCACCCATGTAGCCACAACAATTCCGCACACACCGGACTTTGAAACAAAAAAATCGACTTAAAATGACGGAGAAATCACAATTTGAAACCTTATAAATCAAATTGGCTACGTCTGATTCTTTAAATAAAGGATCGGGCGTGACTGACCTGCGCGAACGTGGCTATAATCCCGCGAACGTAGAGGGAAAGGAGGAAGACCTACGATAACACGGAGACTTTCCCACGAACATGGAGAAGAGGAACCCGAACCTCCGCAAACGCGGAGACCTTCACGCAGAAAGGAAACTTGGACCTCCGCGAACGCGGAGAGTGGTGAGGCAGAGCTTCGCGAACGCGGTCCCCTGGCCTCAAACGTGAAGAAGAGCTAGGGCCTTCAACACCAGCTATTGCATCAGCTGGTTTTGGCCTTTGCCAAAACCCCGACGGGATGGTCGAGATTCATTCGGAACCCCATGCACGCAAACGAGATATGCTACCCCATCAAATTCGACGTTCCAGACTGAATGACACAATCGAAATTTCCATACGATATCATCTCAACAAAAAGTGGGTCCCACACCCAAGTGTCATTTTAGCCAACTTCTGCAAAGGGCCTTGGAATTAGACCGAAAGTCCCGAGAAGCGCACGAAGGGTCGTTCTAGACCAAACTCGGCATTTCGAAACTAACCGCACTGACGAAATTCTCATCCGAGTGCGTTTACCAAGAATGTTGACCAAAGTCAAACTTGTGCCAAATTTCAAAGGCTAAAGCGCCAAATGGCCCCAAAGTCGCACCAAAAGCCTCAGGACTCGTGCCAACCATGCTACTATCCAAATTTTGCCGCTCTAGAGCTGATGGAACCGTCAAAATTCCATTTTGAGGTCGTTTACCTGCGGTTATGACCGAAATCATCTTTTCAAGTTCTAAAAGCTCCAAAACAGAGAAACGGGCATAAAACCCAAATGAACGACCAGGCGACCGGGCAGTTAGTGTCAGCAAGTCATAAATGACTTGGGGTCGCTATAGGAATGCACTAAACGAGGGAAAGAAGTCATTAACTCAAAAATGACCTGGAGGGTCATTACAGAATCAAATGAAAAATGATTTCAAATTCATGATAGAAGAAATAAACAATCATTTTTCTAAAGTAGTAACACTTGCTAGGTCAAAGTGTAGAAGAAAAAGTGAATGAAATGATGAAAATTTTAAATAAAAAAATTAATTTTTTAAAGTATCAATCTCACCATGACATAATTAGTGTCTTTCATTGTAAGATCAAATAAGACGAATTCAACGTATCTCTCTTCTCAACCTGAATTAAATGAAGAAACAATCAATTTAGGAAAACAATTAGCTAATAGAATGCTAGAAAACTCCAAAAAGTTTTTAAAAAAAATCAAGAAAAATCTATGTTGTATCAACACATGAATGAACTTTAGAGAAAAATTCATCACTCAAATCACTGAAACAACACAAAAAAAGAAAAGAAACTAGGAAAAAATAAATAGAATGTGGAAGTATGAAAACTCACTTTCTTTGCAATTTTGTTGAAGAATTTGGTGGTTGTTGGGCAATATATATACACACTTTGGATTTAGTGTTTTTTGTAATCTACTTTGGATTTTGAGTTCTGCTTCGAAAGTCGTGATTATTGAGAAATAGAGTACACATTTTTGTTTCAAGCTTTATCTTTTTTTTCCTTTTTTTTAGTTTCATTCCTTATTTATTAATGAAATCTAATTTGAATCCTTACTATATATGAATAATTATACATAATTTATAATTACTTGATATCTATCCTTTTGACCACTGTACTTATGAATATATAGAATTGTTTAATTACTTTAGTACACATTTTTGTTTCAAGCTTTATCTTTTTTTCCTTTTTTTATTTTCATTCCTTATTTATTAATAAAATCTAATTTGAATCCTTACTATATATGAATAATTATACATAATTTATAATTACTTGATATCAATCCTTTTGACCACTGTACTTATGAATATATAGAATTGTTTAATTACTTTATATTTAGGGTGATCTACTTCTAAGAATAATTCAAATATAATACATTTCTTACATAAAGAAACCTAATCAGACATGTCAATTGATTCAGAATTAAATATATCGTGTCACATGCATCAAAGACTGTTGAAAATCTTACAGAAAATACCTTATCCATGGGTACTTGTATGAAATTCACCAAAGCTTGAGGTATGTCAAACACTATCCTTAAGGATATTTTACCCAGTATAGGTGTATCCCCCAGGGTTGAACAAAGATATTAGGAGAGATTTTATATATATAAAAAATTAATTTATAAAACACTAAATGAAATGTCTAGAAGTCTAGTAGGAAATTAAAGAATTGTTACCTGCATTGCCAATGGAAGACAACACAAGGAGAAAGAGAACTTTAAACAAATGTTCCCATCTTTAATTTTTTTTTAATCTTCTACAGAAAATTTCTGATAATGAGAAGCATCAAGGTGTCTTATAAAGAAAAAATAAATACATAAAAAAAAATAATAATAATAATAAGGTCTTTTATAAAGTAAATACATGACATATGTTTTCTCGTAATTTTCCGTCAAAGGTCAGTTAAACAATCAACCCATAGTAGACTTTTTACCACACATTTAATTCATTTTGCCTTTTTACGTGTAGAATAAATACTTTTTTTTTCATTTTTTATATACTGACAATTGCATTTATATTATAAATTAAATGGAGATGAGATGAAAATAAATACATGAAGATATGGCTCAAGGAGTTAGAAAAGGTTTCTATGGTTCAGTCAAACCTAATTAATTTAGTCAAAATCTTATTTATATAAAGAAATTCATCAATTAAAGAAATATTATTAAATTTTGAAAAAAATCAATTTCTTTTTTGGAATAGTGATACTTTAATCTTTGACTTTTAACTAATATTAATAGTTTATTTAATTTTTATCAGGGTGAAATTTTTTATCCATGTGACAAGGTTGTTTTTTAATTAAAAGAGAGATTAGTGTATTAAACACACCACTGGGATATGTTTCTCAAACTAATGTGTGATAGTTTAGGTATGAAATTGCACTCCAATAGTTTAGGTATCAAACTCTAAAAAAGATAATTTTTTATATGGAGGAAAACATTTTTCAAATTCTATTTTCCAACTTTTTTATATTCGATAGATAAGAATGTTACCAACATGGATTATAGTGCAATGGTGAGACTGCTTCATCCTTAATTAGAGGTCTCGAGTTCGAGCACTGGTATGGATAAAATCTTGTTGAGAGCATCACCCCCGAATGGGCCCTACAGTTCTCCAATGTAGGCTCCGGACACAGAGTGGAAAACCTAAAAGAAAAGGATTGGTAAGAATGATTTGGAAAGAAGGTTCCTTAAAAATTAAAAAGAAAAAGAAGAGAAAAACTCTTCTAATGTAAGTGATATTCCACATTGATTATGTCCTCCTCACCCTCCAACACACTTCATCCTCGCCTCACCATTGTATCCCCAATCCACACCTCTACCCGGCCCCAACCTCACTTCCAATAGTATTTATCTAGATTATATACAGATACATTTAGGATAATATTTTTTCACTAACCTATCAAATAAAAGAAAATAAGTAAGTAACCCACTTATTTTCGTTGATTTGGAACACACCCAAAGAGGTAGAATGTAGTACCAAAAGCTCCAAAATGATATTCCATAATATATCATCAAAGGATACATAAGGTTAGAGGCTAATTAACTATATATATTTTTCGTTAAGCCTTATAATTAAACACATAATTTAGAAAAATACTAAATTATGGTAGATAATTAGTAAAAAGACAGGCTTTGTGCAATAGCATCGTTTGTATCTTCTCAAATAAGTGCACAATTTATCATCAAGACATGTCCCCCTGAATTAATGTTTTGCTCCATTTAAAACATTCCTTTGCCTATGTTATTATTACGAATAAATAAAAGGAAAAATTATCGAAACTAGTGATTTCGGCATATATATTATTTTTTATAGTGATAATTTGAAAAGATTATATAACATGGCTATATTATGTAATTTTATAGCATATAGTCAATTATACATGTATTTGTGTATCTGAAAACCTTAGATGGCCGCTACTCTTCATATATACATACACATATATTTGACCACACATACATTCATTTTCGGCTTTGGAAACACATACATATACATATACAGTTGGCCACACGCATACATTATTGAGGTAGTGATGTTTGTGCTCAACATGACCATTTTTTGTTGGGGGGGTATATGGGTAATAAAATTGGTGAATAATTCCCTTATCATGGAATATGGACATAAATTGAGTATTATTGTATTCTTTACACCCTTCATATTGGAAATATGTGAATGATTAATCAAAGACATAAGAGACCATATTATAGAATTTAATAAATCTGCCAAAAGTTTCAGACTTTTGGCATATAAGATAGGTTCATAAAAAGAAATGTGAACAATCATTGCCTTAAAAATAATTTGGTATGATCATCCATAAAAAGCATATAATAATGGTAACAAGAATTGGACAGCAGTAGAGGATGTTCAAACATCCTAGTGAATTTAAAAGAAGGGTTTGTTAGTTGTACCAGGATGGCCAAGTCATTTGTGCCACAATAAGGATTGTGAAGTATATCAAAACAAAGCAGTAGGACTTGTTGACGGAGTGAAGCTTGATGAAAATGAAAATGGAAAGAGAGAGCCTGAGTTCCTACGTAAGAGCAATGTGTGATTGGACCTCGGGTCCTTAATGGAAAATGAAGAGTCAGTGGATTTATAATAACTATTATTGTCGACACAAAGGAGATGAATAGATAGTAATTTTATTTATTTATTTATTTATTTATTTATTTATTTATTTATTATTATTATTATTATTATTATTATTATTATTATTATTATTATTGCAATAGAATAATTTTTATTTTTTATTAAAATTAAAAAGAAGATAGTAATAAGAATAAGTACAAGCAAGGGGGGCTAGGCCTTGCCTTACCAATCCTAATGAAGTACCTAACCTCTACTAATTAACAAGCATGAAGAAAATAAGTGCTAGATAGAACTAAGTATTTTGTGATCACTACAGAGTTTTTAATACACTTTATAATGATATTACAAATTTGGATGCTTAAATAATGCAAAAATATGACAATCAAGAAGAAGGTTTAGTTATCAGCCTCAAACTTTCTATACGAAAGTATGAATTAAAAAAGATAGATTGTCCATCAAAAGTAACTTGAAGTATTTTTCTCTTGTGAACTTCTTCTTCAAACCTATCCAACAACACTTGATAATTCATTACTTCTTTATGGATTTATTGGATCTTGTTGAACCTATTGATATTTTTCTTGTGGTTCTGCTTTGCCTGTCGCATTGGTATGTGTCTTCGAACAAACTCCTCGGTCACTTTACCGTCCCAACTATGTTGCTTTCCATGTGTCTTATTTTGCTTTTGTTGCTTTCACTTCTTTGTTGCCTAGGTGATATATCCCCTTCCCTAGCCACTCTATCAAAGAGTATTTCCAGCATATTGTCTTCTTCATATTCATCAAGAGAATCCTCGCCCAAATCAATTGTATTTGACACTAAGGTCCCTGACTTATTCTTCTTTGCAATCACAAATTTAGGCACAAATATGGGAGATTATGGGCTTAATTTGCTATTCAAAGAAGGTGGTGAAACCTGCTCTTCTTTCACCAAATGGTTGCCATTTTCTATTGACCTTACTAGCTTTCCAGATTCACCTAGCGACTCTAAAAATTGGGAAGAGATCTTATGAGCCGAGGTGTTCAATGTGACCATGAGTGGCTTAAACGTTGGATTGGATTTGAGTAGCATGGCATCCTGATTTCTTGAATAATCTTAGCTACTTCAGGATTAGAAATAGATAATGTTGGAACCATAATATTACCATCTTTTTCCAGTAGCCTTCAACAAAGCATCAAAGTTATTCGAACATTCTAGGTCTCTTGGGGCATTACTAATATCTTGCCTCTTCTCACTGTCCTTAAAATTTCCAGTCACACCCTTTCCACTACCTGGAGAATTATTTCGACTAGTCGAGGAAAGAGTCTGACTACTAGTTGAATTTTTGTGTGCAACCAGTGTCCAGTTTTTAGTTGCATTCTCTTTTTCAACTTGCAAAACATGCTGCCCAAAATTTTCACCATCTTCAATATCAGTTGTATCCATTAGTTTTTTTTCCTGAATCAACTCGTGACGCATCAACCCCAACTGTTGGTGTTCCCCATGTGTTTTTAGTTGCATTAGACATCAAATTCAGTCCAAATTCTTTTGATTGCACCTCATTAATAGAAGCCTGTTGGTTATTGCAATCACATGTAGCTTCCACACTTTTTTGTTGTTGTAATGTCTCTACAGATTTAGGACTTAGAGCTAACTCTTGATCATTTGAAACCTCTAAAATATCTTTGTTTCCAGTAGTTATTTGAAGACCAATATTACCTATATCCACATCCATTGAGTCTGTACGATTTTGCTCAGAAGTGGCAGCAACCAATTGTTGATCTAAAGTAGTAGTTGAACTTTGATTGACATATACAACCCTTCTTTTTTCATTTAGTATTTCCCTCGCATCATCCTATATTTTTCACTATCGCTAGTACCTTTTAAAGCAGCTTCAATGGTATCATCAATTTGTTTATTATTTTGATTTCTTTTCATGACGGAACGACAACTACCTTTATCATGACCTTGGTGCTTACTATAATTTCATGACCAAGGTAGATTATCATATATAATCTCATGAAAAACCTCGACTAACTTATCAGATTTTCCATCCACAAACTACAACCTTATACGAGTTGAAAGTTTTTCCATTAGATCAAGTATAACCTTGACCCTAGCCATGCTAGGTCTTGACTTGATTTGAGTAGCTTTATCTATAGCAATTGATTTCCCAACTGCCAATGCTATAGACAACAGAGACTTCTTTGCAAATAATTTAGGAGATACGCCTGGTAAAGAAATCCAAACCATAGCTAACGTCATTTCCTCCTTAGGATTATATCCAATGGACCATGGAAATACCCTATATTGGTGCTCTTCTCCATTGTAGAGAAGATAATTAATTGAGCGAGATAAAGCTAGTACAAAATCTTCATATTGATCAAACCTCAACAAAATTTTCCTGGAGCAAGTAGGCCAATTAAACAATTGTCATTGACACCCAGATGTTTCGACGAAATCTACCTTAATACCTTCAAATCTGGCCCACCATGGGATAATTTAAACACCACTGCTTGATGCAATCCCTCTTCGATCATAAATTCTTGCCTTTCCTCCATTGAAAATGTGATAGCAGGTTCTCCATGAACAATTTCGACTAGTTTTACGATTGTTTTTTAGTTAATTAGGGAAGATTGTTTGGGGTTTAGAGTATTGGAATTGATAAGGATGGCATATGTGGTGGTTCGGGGTAGTGGTACGGGCTGGACACCTCGGGAGGAGGCTATCCAATGGCCATAGCAGCCATGAGAGGGTTGCGCAGCTGCTGCCTAGGAAGGAGCCTCTAGAGAGAGAAAGCATAAATTTTTCTTGAGTTGAGGAAAAGAAGAATTGTTTTAGGAAGCAAAGGTGGTTTAAAATTTAGGAAGAAATTATGACCAACATGAGAGATAGGAAGTAGGTTACCAATGTCGACCATCACTTGCGCATTACCCTAATGTGGAAGTAGGAAGTAGTTTCCAGTCATGTGTGAGGAGGCCCCTGATCAGGATACCAGATTGTTTAGGGTAGTTCTTCTAGGTACATCGATGCGAAATCTTTGGGAGAATCATGTGGAATAAATGAATGGTTGATGTGATTGCGATATTCCAAAGCTATATGATTATAGTGAAAACAAATCTGACATTATGTCCTAGATTTAGTAACATTTGGAGTTGGCAGAGGGCCAAGGATGCCTGAAGCAACACTAGCAGAATTTTTAAAATTTGTGACAATTGTTCTAGCCAAATCCACCACCACGATTCTTATTATGAAATTTCCCATGACCACAATTCTCATAATAAAATCTCCCACGATCATGATTTTGATTAGAGCAACAACCTTGATTTTGTTGAATCAAGCAACCAACGTCATTACTATTTTTGAATGTAGTAAAGACAACCACTAACTGTTAAAAATTATTATCACGACCCTAGACTATTTTCTAGTCTAGACATGGTGTTTAGAGCCACAAGTGAACCTCATGGATAGGCATGACTCTAAGTTAAGCATGAAATAGAAACAAAAGATAAGTACTAAATGCGAAACTGAACTGAAATAGTCTAAAAATATCAGTAGATGAATAATCTGAGTAAACATAGTTGAATCTAAACTCACTGTCTAAACGCCCTTACTAATATGAGTTGCTAGGACAAACCACTAGCTAACTCCAACTCTCTGAAACTGAAATTAAATGACTAAAAGGAAATATAAGTGTTTTCCTCAGAAAGATGAGGACTCACCAACTCGGCTGATGCTCACTAGAGATATATATTACTAACCGCGAGTTGGATACTGAGCACTAGAACCTATATATTAAACAATATTGGCAGAAATTATGCAGTCAATACTTTGAATGTACTGAGTATGTAAGATAATGAATGATAAGTGTAATAACTGAGCATGATGAATCTATAAGACATGCTGACACAATGACTAATTAAAATAACATGGAACTGAGATGCACTGAACTAAGATATATAAATACACGGTCATGCAATAACTAAAAGACTGACTATGGGAGATACTAAAACCGATGTATAACCATGTGAGTTACTACATGGAGTTTGATGTATAATCCCATCAAAAGGGCCTAATGTACTTTGCCATGAAAATAAAATAAAGACAATAGAATAAGATAGTGCATGAACGTAGAGCAATGGAATTAATACAAAGCTTGAAGATTGCCATGAAATGCAACTAAAGGACAGAAAGAATCTCAGATTCAACATTTTAGCTAAACAAATCAATACTTAACTTGGACTCTAGAGCCGAAAACGCATTGAAATAATTTCATATTTTGAAGATTACATAATTAAATTTTAATTTTAGGGTAGTTATTGTGATAAGAAAAATGAATCATTAGGGTCGTTTAGTAGAAAAGCAGTTAAGGATAAGAGACAAAGCATTTTGGTGGAATAACCCAACACAACAGGTAATATGCATTTATAATACAATCACAATAACATTACAAAACAAAGAATGAAAATGTAACAAATACAAGGATAAAACAATCAAATATGACATACTATAGTAAATGTTTATTATCATGTTAATCTTTTAAATATGTGGTGGATATTCCTTAACAAGGGGTAAGCTATATGAATCATGTGTATCTACTCCACTCTTTGCAGGTTCTATTTTATTCATAGTAAGTAATTGGTTTTAAGGCAAATAAGGAATTTTCTAAAACCAGATATTAATTTAGATCTTATACTTATACAACATTAACATACAAAATTTTATTGAACTCCTCAAACTCTTAAGAAAGGACAAACTCTTACACGTGAATTGCATAGTTTTCAACTCTTAAGCAATTGATCCATTCAACTATAAACCATAAAATGATGACAGATCCTAATTTTAAATCTCAATACCTTACTCTTCCATATTGGAAGGCTGAGGAGAACGGGGTAGAACAGATGTTTGGACTTATTTTGCCACTTTGTGTTTTTTTTAAACTCCGGAGAGGCCCAATACTCATTTAGTTTTTTCCATATATCTTCATGAATCCAAGATGGCCTCTTAGCATGTTTTCGGGCATACCAAAGCAAATCACTCAACCTATGAGAACATTTTAAAAAATGTTCTCGTATCTTTTCCTCATGCTCGAGAGACCATGCACACTTCATTTGCATATAATTGAATTTTTAGATTGAATAATTGCCCAATATAAGAATTGTTTCTCTTTAAACAATATATATATATATATATATATATATATATCACAAATATATATGTTCTGCATCTAGATTGATTAATTTGTTTGAGACCAAGGTGTTATTAAACACTTCAAGTAGACAATTGATTTATTTTTACCTTGAATT
This sequence comes from Solanum appendiculatum, assembly GCA_018342035.1. Lineage (NCBI taxonomy): Eukaryota > Viridiplantae > Streptophyta > Magnoliopsida > Solanales > Solanaceae > Solanum > Solanum appendiculatum. The sequence continues at coordinate 17,475 of JAGDQO010001729.1, forward strand.
CATCAAACATTCTCTCTCTAATGTTCAATGGAACATCTTTCCAGTACCTCCATGGTCCATGATAAGACGAACACATTGATTCAACCATAGCCTTGGCTGACTGAATAGAAGGATAAAACCTGCATTATATTTTAAATTTTGATGATACAGAAGCTACTGCAAAATGAAAACAGCTGAATAGAAAGATAAAACTAGGTTTTTTATATATAATTTTGAAACTAGCATGTTTGTTGAATGTGATATTTATCGTATTGCAAAATATATTATTGGTTGTATAACTTAATAGAATAATACTTTGACTGATCTTACTTCTAAATATGATCAAACATCAAAATATAATAGTGTAGCTAAAGTAGTCTATAGTGCACTTCTCATTTTACACAAGGCTCAACTTATTAAAAGAATTATAAAAAAAAATTACATGAATACTTACCCCGATCCATCGGGAATAATAATCAATCTCTGGAGTTCATCATACTTTCCAACATTTGGAGGATCTTTCCATTGTGCAGAAGCTTTTGTAGGAGGATGTGTAGCTGGTGGATGAATGTTACCTCCAAGAGCCATCTAAAAAATAAGAATAAGAAAAAATAGCAGATTAATCCAATGAATCGACGTCGAAGTCCTGTTAGCTCCAGCAAATAGAGCATTGATAAAAGATTAATACAACATATATTGTTCAATGATGTAGAATCTGTATTTAGAATCAGGAGATGTTGCTGCTAAAGGAGCCTCCAAGCCGAAAACTGAGAAATGGTTCTGGCCTCATTTGTTTGCACTTAATGGAGGTCTGAATCTTAATCATTCAGATTCAGCCCATTAAGTGCATTGTTCTTAAGGTTTGAATCTGAATGATTAAGATTCAATTCATTAAGTGCATTTGTTATGTTTCCTTCTTAATAGCAGAAAAGACCTATTGTAACTAATCTTTCTTATTTGTTTCCTAGATTTTAGGGATCTTTTACTTCTTTTCTAATTGCAGGACTCTGTTCCGATATAGAGAACAGTTGAGACTTATACGGATTGTAGTTAGGGTATCATTCTTTATATACCCTATTATGTATCACAAAATAAACGACGATCATTCAATTAGCTATTCCCTTTTATGGTATCAGAGCTACTGCTCGTACAAGACAGATCCTTGTTTCTTTTCTCATACAAGTCTCAATGGCTCCTCCTACCAACGTTGCTAATGCTGATAACACAGCCGCAAACTACCCCATCGTCAAATTCAATCCAGCCACGCAATTACCAATCAAGCTGATCGGCAGTCATAATATTGCAACCTGGAAGGCGCAGGTTTAAATGCTCATGAATGGCCACAAATTATTTGGCCATCTTGATGGCACCTCCGTTGCACCACCTAAGACAATAACTCAAGGCAATCAAAGCTCACCAAATCCTGGCTACGAGACTTGGTTCAGCCAGGATCAACTTAAACAAAATTCTGTCATGGCATTAGTTGATCTAACACTTGCATCCACTGTTGCAACTGCATCTTCTGCTCACAAAGCATGGACTCATCTCCATACTGCTTTTGCTAACAAGTCTCAGACTAGAATATTTATTATCTGAGACTAGCTAGCTCGGCTCCAAAAGAAATCTCAACCTATAGCCAACTATTTACGCGAGGTTCAGTCACTCTCTGATGAACTCGCAACTGCCGGAACACCAGTTACGAACGAAGAACTCATTGTCAAGATTCTGAGTGGTCTTGGCCCTGAGTTTCCAGAGAATTCCGCCGCTATCAGATCACGTGATACTTTTGTCACTTATGAGGAATTATATGAGAAGCTGATTGATCATGAACTCTTCCTCAAATATGAAGAAGCTAAGAAAACAGCTCTCGTAACTGCAACAATTTCTCAACGGACCAACACAGGTTCTCCTCGTAACAACAACAACAACAACCATAGGCAAGGAAACAATGTGTCACCTAACAATCAACAGTGGCGCCCTCAACAAAACAGGGAACAACGAACCCCAAGGAGAAATCAGCAATGGCAACAACAACCTTTAGGTAATGAACTAAGATGTCAACTCAGTGATCGTCCTGGTCACTTTGCAAGAGTTTGTCGCTCACAGTCCCATAATCACCTCCAAGCACGTGCCAACTATGCTAGACGTCTGAACCAACAACAGGAACCTTGGATTGATGACTCCAGAGCGACTCATCACATTACATCTGATGCTCACAGCCTAACTACTACACGGGATTATCATGGTCCTAAAACGGTCTTAATTGGTGATGGTAATACCATACCAATTTCCCACACTGATAACACTAATTTATGTGCATCAAATTATCAGTTTACCTTGCTTAATTCTTTGTGTGCCCCTTCCATAAAAAGAAATCTTATCTCAGTCTCACAATTTTGTTGTGACAATCAGACATCTATTGAATTTTTTCCTTCTCATTATCTTGTGATGGACTTGACTATGGGGGCGCCTTTGGTATGTGGACAGAGTAAAAGTGGACTTTATGAGTGGCCACCAGGTAGTACAAGCACCCATCCTCGATGCAATTTGGCCACTCCTTTGCACCTGTGGCATCGGCGCTTAGGACATCCCAACAATCGCATTTTAAATAAGCTTTTACAGAAGTTTTCTCTTCCATTTTAAGATTCAAAAACTATTTCAGTCTGTAATTCTTGTTGTTCAAATAAGATGCACAAGTTACCATTTTCTGAAAATTCCTTGCAAAGCAAACGGCCTTTACAAATAATTTACAGTGATTTATGGGGACCTTCCCCTGTGTTGTATGTTGATAAAAAACGTTATTACATTTTATTTGTTGATCAATTTTTAAAATATATGTGTTTATACACACTAAAATTCAAGCACGAAGTTGTCGAGGTTTTCAAAAGTTTACATCCCTTGCTTGAGCGACAATTTGAAACAAAAATTCTCTCATTCTATACCGATGGTGGCGGTGAATTTGAAAGCCTATCCTCATACTTAAAAGCGCAAGGTATTGAACATTTGGTATCCCCTCCTTATACACCACAAAGAGTAGCTCTAGTTGAACGGAGACACCGGCATGTTATTGAAATTGCCACGACTCTATTACACCAAGCTTCACTACCATCAAAATTTTGGAGTTTTGCTTGTCACCAAGCCGTTTATCTTATAAACAGGTTAACTACACCTAATTTAAAAAACCAATGTCCATATGAAATTTTGTTCAAAGCAGCCCCAAATTATGAATCCATAAAAATATTTGGTTGTTTATGCTATCCTTGGATTCAACCCTATGCCATAAATAAACTTGAGCCCGTTCAACTCCCTGTGTTTATTTGGACTTCTCTAACTAATATTACTACCACCAGTGTTTTGATCCTATCAACTCAAAGCTATATTTATCAAGGGATGTATTATTGTTTGAAGAAAATTATCCTTTTGAACACATGTTTTCCCAATTAAATAATAATTTTAGTACCAATAAATCTTGGGAAGTTTGTTTAGATCACCTCAACTCAAAGGATAATAACTTGGATTTAAACTCGTGTACTGATCTTCCACCACCAGCGGTGCAACTGCCTCAACAGCCACTTTCGTCCAAATCTGCCGCAAGCCAAGGCCTCTCCAACAGTTCAGGTACTTCTCCATCTCTATTGCCAACTACTTCTCCGAATCTATCTCCATCTCCCTCTCACAATATCTCTCCCACTGCTTCTGTCCTTCCACAACAGTCTACATCCCCTTCCACCTCCAACCCAACCACTTCTGCTCCCATAATTAATCTCCCCCTCATTCGGTCTGTGGCCAAACCTCTATCCTTTTCCAACCCACCTACCGTCCCTCCCTCTATTTCTCCTTCTAAACCCTCGCAAGTTAAGTCAACAAACCTATCTTCCAAACCCACCAGCCATCCTATGATTACTCGATCCAAGAGTATCCAAAAGAATATTTCAATTCCCAGAACTCATAAACAAGCCCAATCTCAACCCCAATGGAGAGATTCTATGAAAGTTGAATTTGATGCACTTATTAGAAATCAAACGTGGACATTGGTACCCTATGACCCGTCAAAGAACGTAGTGGACTGTAAGTGGTTATTTTGCATAAAGCATCATCCTGATGGTTCTGTTAACATGCATAAAGCTCGTCTAGTTGCTCGAGGGTTTACTCAACAACCTGGCCTCGAATTTCATTCCACCTTCAGCCCAGTAGTTAAACCCACTACAGAGCGATTGGTCATCTCCATCGTAACTCAACGTAACTGGCCCCTTCATCAGCTAGATGTCAATAATGTGTTTATGTAGGGACTACTTGAAGAGGAAGTTTATATGCGACAACCACCTGCATTTGAAGACTCTTATTTCCCTCATCATGTCTGCAAACTAAAGAAGGCGATTTATGGTCTTAAGAAGGCACCTCGAGCTTTGTATACTGAACTAAAAAACTATCTGATATCAATAGGTTTCAATAAGTGCAAGTCTGACTCCTCCCTGTTTATTTTTCATACTTCTGGCTTTACAGCATATGTGCTCGTTTATGTTGATGACATTATAATTACTGGCAATCACATTTCCGGTGTTCATCATATTATTAATGGTCTGTCTATTCGCTTCTCTATTAAGGATCTTGGTGCACTGCATTACTTTCTGAGAGTTGAGGTCCTTTGCACTACTAACAGTATTTTGTTGTCTCAGCAAAAGTATATTATGTATCTACTGCATGATGTTCATATGCAGGACAGCATAGGTGTCCCTACACCAATGTGCTCCACCACTGTTTTTCAGCTTCGAAGAGCGATTCATTAGTTGATATCTCCAAATATCAGCAGCTCATTGGCAAGCTTCAATACCTATCCTTCACCCGGCCAGATATTGCATTTACTGATAAACAAGCTTGCTCAGTTTATGCATTGTCCTAACCAAGATCACTGAAGGTGGTTAAACGCTTGCTCAGGTACCTCAATAGAACTTCCTCCTATGGTATTCGAGTGCCTAAGGAGCAAGATTCAAGGTTGGTTGCTTATTCTGACTCTGACTGGGCAGGAGATCCTATTGATCGCACCTCCACTAGTGGTTACATGGTTTATCTTGGCAGCACTCCTATTTCTTGGTCCTCCAAGATGCAACGCTCAGTTTCACGTTCTTCTACGGAGGCTGAATATCTTGTTGTAGTAGCTATTGCTGCAGAAATTAATTGGCTACAAGAACTTCAGTTTCCTCTCACTGGAATTCCCAAAATCATGAGTGACAATGTTAGTGCAACCTACATTTGCCAGAACCCTGTGTTCCACAGCAAAATGAAACATATTGCGATTGATTTCCACTTTGTTTGGGAACAAGTGCAGAACAACGCTCTTGAAGTGAAGCATTTACACTCTGCTGATCAGGTTGCGGACATACTCACCAAGCCACTTCTGCATGCTTCTTTCGAATGAGTTTTCAACAAGTTGGGTGTTGTCAATGTCACCACCAACTTGCGGGGGCGTGATAGCGGAAAAGACCTACTGTAACTAATCTTTGTTATTTGTTTCCTAGATTTTAGGAATCTTTTACTTCTTTTCTAATTGTAGGACTCTATTCAAATATAGAGAACAGTTGACACTTATACGGATTGTAGTTAGGGTATCATTCTTTATATACCCTATTATGTATCACAAAATATACGACGATCATTCAATTAGCTATTCCCTTTTACTTATAAACCTCTTAATGGGTCTAAACAGATCTGAACAAATCAGATCTATAGCAGTCTTAACACCATTTAGAGACTCGTTATTCTTGACGCCACTTACTTTTCTTCTCAACCACATACCATTTTGTCTCTCCTCGTGAACTGCTACTGTGTTTTTTGCTATCCCATTTATGATATGTGTGGATTCAATATAAATCTCTCCTTGCAAACTCATTGATGACTAAAATAAATAATTTGAGCAAAAGGTTGCCGCTATATGAGTCTTTTTCCCTACTTGTGGGTTTTATTTGTCAAGTAATCCATGTTTACAGAGTTCAAACATATGCGAATATAACAAAAAATGGTTAAAAACTTATCAGGGACCAAGAACATAGAAAATATTTTACTTCTATACTTAGGCTTGCACGCTAGAAATTATAGTTGACAAAGTCAACTTTAGCCTTTGAGATCTCTTATTTCTATACTTAGGCTTGCACATTGGAAATTACAGTTGACAAAGTCAACTTTAGCCTTCAAGATACTTGGAGATTTTGATGGACATCAACTTGATTCTTTAAAGAATTCATGTTATCTTGTTGTAATATTTTTTTATATTGATATATAAGTTTTATTTGTATTTTAGTTAATTTAAATTTTATATAAAAAATAGTTTTTTGAAATATCATTTCTATAAAAAAATAACTATTTTGCTGAAATGAGATTTTATTAAATTTTTTTTATACAATGTGATTTCATATGCACATTTAGATATTGAAATCAAACAAACTTAATCATTCGGTGTTTAGATCCATAGACTACATCTTAATATTCAGATGTACATTTAGATTCAGATATCTAGATCTTAATGCACATCTTAATATTCAGATGTGTATTCAGATTCTGACGGCTAAATCTTAATGAAAACAAATGATTCCCTGTACATAATTAGTCTTCTTAACGATCCAAAGTAGGTGTAGATACGAATTTAATAAAATGGTTCGTAGATTAGTCTTCTTAACTATCCAAAGTAAGTGCAGAAAGTTTAAACTTACGGTTTATTATAATACCTTTTGTCGTTTTGCTTGCGACGGGCTTTGCACAATATCATTTTGTTGAAGGGTGGTCCGGACATCTTCCTTAGCGGGCTGCAACACATTATCTTAAGTCTATGCAGGTTACTTAAGTATATATAGAACAAGAGATGACGAAAAATACACTTACTTCAGAACCTGATTCATGAACACGTTTAGGTCTAGAAGGTACACCAAACCCAGCATTGTCATCCATGTTATCTATAGTTGCTCCATGTTTGGAAGCTTCCTCTATATGGATTTCAACATTTGGGAATTAGATTTATGTTATGTAGGCATTTGGAGATAAATTGAATGATCCTTTAAAAAGTAATGTTTTGAAAAGTAACTAAAAAATCATTCTAATGTATAAACAAAAATTGTTTTGATAAAGATAAAGGAAAAACAAATCATGTACAAAAGTGGGACACAATACTTGCTGATAAAAAATTTAAAATATGCCTCTAGTACACCTATATATGTCCCCCCCCCCTCATGTTCAATAACATACATACACCATCCACAAAGAAAAAAAATAGAAATTAATATCTCTGTAAGATGCATAATTTCTAATTAATTACCATTGATGTCTTTTCGTTGTTCTTTGTCAAAAACTGTCATCTCAACAAAGTCGTATAGATTCTTTTTCTTTTTTGTGTTAGTGTCTTCATCAGATTTTTTGTTCAGCATCATATTTCTCCCTTTTTTCCTTCATTTTCTACATCTGGCTTTTGGTTTTGCACCATCTTCATGGGGGACTCATTTTCTTTCCTTCTCTTTTCAATTTTCATTCCAAAGATCTATGGAATCATACAAAAACAAGTTCATCGGGTATATATTTAAATTGAAGAATTCATGCTTACTTAAAAGTAAAATATTTCCACTATAGTACTAATGGATTTAAAGTTGACTAGAAAAGTCTTAAAATAGGAACAAATAATTCAATTAATTAGGAGCAAACTACTATGTGAAGCTTTCTCCTTATAATAGTAATAATAATAAAAGTTAGAGCATATTATGTATAAAATCCTTTACCAATTCTAGAAAACATGGAAAAAGAATAAATGGACTTGTTTTTATTTTTTTAAAAATTGCAATAGGATAACAGTTTTATTTCCCAGTACAAGTACAAATTAGTGATTAAAAATAAGTTTTTTTTCAATTATAGTTGTTTTGCCTATGACAAACTTAGATTGAGCATTTAGTCATACAAATATGGAAATATCCCATAAAACATTAAACCTAGCTATCAGGTCATTAATTTAAAATCTAGTGAATGTAACTAAACTTACACCCACTATGAAGGCAAGAAGTGTGAGTTTGTGAGGAGTTTTGGGCTTAAAACATCTCTGACCTATAGGCTAAACCTAGGTAGGTTACATCCAAGTGATCTATTAATGAGCAAAAAACATCTCTTTACTATCCAAAAAGTTACAATATTCATCCCTCCGTTGGTTCAAGAAACTAACGGCTACAGTCAAAACATACTTTTTTCCATATATCTTCCCGTTATGTCCTTTTCAGTCATGCACCTTCTACAATAAATCTTGAGTTATCCAACATCCTCCCCCAGTTGTACTAAAATCCAAATAAAAATTAATGAATCCTTTTCTTCATTGTTTCTCTTCTTGTTCATGGAACTAGCTAGCTTGTTTTCTTCAATTTTGTGAAGAATTAGGAAAACAACCGATCATAAATAGAATAGATTTGGTGAAGTCAGTGTTGAATTTTACCGTACCACCAACAAGTATGGTGATGTTGGCATGTGCACGATCAATTTCTTTTCATGAAAACATGAGAATTTTTTTATGACGAACTTTCTTTGGTGAAGATATAAGGATGAAGTTGTTAGTATCACTAGAACCTCTTTTAGAATTACAGAGATGATTCAAAACTTTAACCAAAGGTTACACTACCTTTTCAGAATTATGATTATGTATACTCATCCATTGAAAACTTGTTCGTTGAATTTTTATCTCTGCTGAACAAATATTTTGATAAATTGATTTAACAAATGTGTCGTAATCATGAATCCTCCTGCCTCTAGGAATTGAAAAGGCACAATTTTGCCAAAAACAACGGGATCATTTCAAACAAATATAACTATTCAAATTTCAAGTCCTAGGATTCTCCATGTTTTAAGAGAAGTGATGAGAAGGTTGGTTGATATATAATTCATCAAGCTAAGAATTGTTGGTGTTTTTTAAAATGCGGCAGCAAAACGAATTGATTGAAATACTCTCAATAATTTTATTAAGCATAGGAGGGCTTTAAATAGCCAATATGAGCACATAATATGCATAAAATCTACAATTCAAAATTCAAAAAAAGCTAGAATTTCTCAACAACTAAAACAACCTAATAAAAATTTTAATTCAAATTTATCCTAAACCTAGACAATTTATTATATTAAAAATATTGCAGTAACTAAAGTAAATTTTAACACTTCTCCTTTGCTTTAGTTACTGCAATTGAAAAACAAATGCTCCTCTTCAATTTCTGCTTTGACAATTGATGTTGAATTCTGTTCATTATTTTTTAACTTTAAAAATTTTCTTCTTTTTTCGTTTACTTCTTTTGGCCTTGTGCTTAAAAAACGCCTTCAATAACCTTGTTGTGTCTAAAAGCCCTTTCGAAAGTGCTACAGTCTGACCTTTTGTAAGATTTGCAAAATGTTGTTGTAGGGATTTTTCTTCCATCAGAACATCACATATCACATAAGTTTCAAAATGTGATTTTATTCTCACCGACCAAATTTTATAGTTTTTGTCCGTGAAAACTTTTGGGGCATTCAAAAAGAGACTTCTGCTTGCTATTTTTTTTAGGTTAAAAATTTTGTTGAAAATAGCTTGTTCATTGAAAAATGCATGGGTTGAATATAGGGTTAAAATGGGTTGAAAAATAGCTCTTGTGGGTTAAAAGTAGCCCTGACGGGATAAAATGAATAGCCCTTACTAGTTAAAAATGATATGATAGTTCTTTGTAAGAACTCACAGATCCCATAAGATTAATAAAGCTCTTGATACAATTGTTAGTGTTTTTAAAAATGGGGGAGCAAAAAGAATTGACTGAAATACTCTCAATAATTTTACTAAGCCTAGGAGGGGTTTAAATAGCCAATTTGAGCACATAGTATGCAGAAAATCTGCAATTCAAAATTTAAAAAAATCTAGAATTTCTCAACAACTAAAACAACCAAATAAAAATTTTAATTTCAAATTTATCCTAAACCTAGACAATTTATTATATTAAAAATTACTGTAGTAACTAAAGTAAAATTCAACAAGAATACTTGGATAAATTAACTTGAATTGGTCAGATGAATGTAGACCTAAGAGTTAATACAATAATAAGTGTTGAAAGATAAAAGCAATTTCGAAACATTTAATAGAAATTACTCAAAAGAAATGAAATCTAAGCATTCTCAACATGTCCTCTGGACAAAATTTAATAAGGAGAAGCCAAAGTGTCCTATCATGTTATCATTTCATCATTAGATGATTTATAGTACAATTTTTATATCTTTATTGGCTTAAGTCATCTACGGCCCCTTAAAGTTGTCCGTATATTTCACTTAGACACCTCAACTAAGGCTAGTACCTATTGAACACCTAAATTGTTCAAAATGTATACCTATTAATCACAAAATGTTGATATGGCAGAAAAAGTGTTTTTCACTTTCCATTGGCGTGTGAAAATTTCTGAAATCGTATTTTATTTTTATTTTTTTCAAGAATACTTCACTTTTTATTCTTCCATTGGTTCTTAGCATTGTAAATAACTTTTTTTTAAAATTAAAATATTTTTTAAAATGATAATTTTTTAATCTCAAAAAGGAAAAGCCCCCCACTCCCGCTTTCGGTCGTCTTCTTCACCTCAACTAGGTTGCCAAAGCCAACTGCATTGGATCTTCAAAAACAAAAGAAGAAAGAAGATTTTTTGATATTGAAGTAAAAAATTTAGCTGACAACTCCAATTCCGGCCACCTCCAAACAAACATCACCACTCAAATTACAATGTAAACCCATTTAACTTTTAAAAGATAATATCAAGGAATTTGATAAAATTAATTTGGGTCCTCTTGATTTCTCTTTTGCAGTCGATTTTGAAATGATTATCCGTCTACAAACTCCGCTTCTTCATCACTCTTGTGCGTCTCTCTCTATATCTTTCTATCACGTATTAGGTATGAAAAAAAATTTTAAAAATTGAATCTTTCGGTAATTTGATAAGATGATAAATTTTGTGATTTGAGAAAAGAAATGTTGCAGACTTGCAGGGAAGAAGATGAAGAAGAAAAGGGTGGGGGCGTGGGGGTGGGGTAGCAAGGGAGGGGAGGGGCTGGTTAGTTTGTCATTATTGTCAATATTTTTATATATATAAAACAAGATTGAAAATGTATTAGAAATAAATTTTATCTTTTTATATTTAAAAATTATTTTTTATAATTTTTGGGGCCCACTTGCCACATGTCGTCTTTTCATTAATCATTCTGCCATGTCACCGAGCGTGTATCACACACCTTTTACATTTTTTGCTGATTATCAAAAAAATGTCTAATTGGAACAAGGTTTGAATAGATAAAAGTGTTCAATAGGTACTAACCTCGGTTGAGGTGTCTAATTGAATTATGCGGACAAATTTAAGGGGCCACAGATGACTTAAGCCTATCTTTATTTGTATGTATTAGAACATATACTTTCTTGTTAAGTTAAAATTAATCAATTAACGGAAGGTAATTTGTTTTTTATGAATGGTAAAATGATCCTTCAAATTTTCAAGGATATTTTCTTATTTAAACTTTAAATTTGGGGCTACCAACTGTTTGTATAGTATATATGATGATGATGATGATTAAGATGAGATTGTATCATACACATATCAATAGAGGTTTGTCCTACTATCAAATGAGAGATAAAAGAAATAAATGAAAAATGATTTCAAATTCATGTAGGAGAAATAAACAATCAAAGTGTAGAAGAAAAAATGAATAAAATGGCGGATATATTAAATAACAAAATTAAATTTTGAAAGTATCAAACTCACCATGACATAATCACTGTCTTTCATTGTAAGAGCAAAATGAGATTGAATTCAACGTTTCTTTCTTCTCAACCTGAATTACATGAAGGAATAATCAGTTTAGGAAAAAAATTGTCTAATAGAATGCTAGAAAACTCCAAAATATTCAGAAAAAAAAATCAAGAAAACTCTATGCTTTATCAAAACATGAATGAATTCTAGAGAAAATTCATTAATCAAATCACTGAAATAACACAACAAAAGAGAAGAAACTAGAAGAAAAAAAATAGAATGTTGAAGTATGAAAACTCACTTTCTTTGTAATTTTGCTGAAGAATTTGATGTTTTTTGGGCTATATATATATATATATATACATACACTTTGGATTTGGTTTTCTTTGTAATCTACTTTGAATTTTGAGTTCTACTTCTAGAAAGTCGTGATTATTGAGAAATAGAATACACATTTTTCTTTCAAGCTTTATCTTTTTTCCCTTTTTTAATTTCATTCCTTATTTATTAATAAAATCTAATTTGAATCCTTACTATATATGAATAATTATACATAATTTATAGTTACTTGATATTTGTCCTTTTGATCACTTTACTTATGAATATATAGAATTGTTTAATTACTTTATATTTAGGGTGATATACTTCTAAAAATAATTCAAATATAATACATTTCTTACATAAAGAAACCAAATCAGACATGTTAATTGATTCGGAATTAAATATATCGTGTCACATACATCAAAGACTGTTGAAAATCTTACGGAAAATACCTTCTCCACGAGTACTTGTATGAAATTTACCAAAGCTTGAGACGTGTCAAACACTATCCTTAAGGATATTTCACCCGGTATAGGTGTATCCCCCATGATTCAACAAGCCCTTCTAGTAAAAATTAGGAGCTAGAAACTAACAAATATAGACAGAAGAAATTAGGAGAGATTTTATATATATAAACAATTTATTTATAAAACCCTAAATCAAATGTCTAGAAGTCTAGTAGGAAATTAAAAAAGTGTTACCTGCATTGCCAATGGAAAACAACACAAGGAGAAAGAGAACTTTAAACAAATATTTCCATCTTAATATTTTTTTAATCTTCTACAGAAAATTTCTGATAAAGAGAAGCATCAAGGTCTCTTATAAAGAAAAATAAATAAATAAATAAATAATAATAATAATAATAATAATAATAATAATAATAATAATAATAATAATAATAATAAGGTCTTTTATAAAGTAAATACAAGACATATGTTTTATCATAATTTTCCGTCAGAGGTCATCTAAACAATCAACCCATGTAGACTTTCCACCATGCAATTAATTAATTTTGCCTTTTTATGTGTAGAATAATTACTTCTTCTTTTTTTCATTTTACATAGACTGACAATTGCATTTATATTATATACTAAATGAAGATGAGATGAAAATAATTACATGAAGATATGGCTCAAGGAGTTAGAAAAGTTGTCTATGGTTTAGTCAAACCTAATTAATTTAGTCAAAATCTTATTTATATAAAGAAATTCATCAATTAAAAAAAAAATTAAATTTTAAATTTTAAAAAAAATCAATTTCCTTTTTTGGAATAGTGATACTTTTAATCTTTGGCGTTTAACTAATATTAATAGTTTATTTAATTTTTGTCAAGGTGAAATTTTTTATCCATGTGGAATGTCATGTGGCAAGGTTTTTTTAAATAAAAGAGAGATTAGTGTATTACACATACCACTGAGGTGTGTTTCTCAAACTAATGTGTGATAATTTAGGTAAGAAATCGCACTCCAATAGTTTAGGTATGAAACTCAAAAAAAGGATAATTTTTTATATGGAGGAAAACATTTTTCAGAAACTATTTTTCAACTTTTTCATATTCGATAGGTCAGAATGTCACCAACATGGATTGTGGTGCAATGGTGAGACTGTTGCATCCTTAACTAGAGGTCTCGAGCTCGAGCACTAGCTATGGAGAAAATCTTGTTGGGACCATCACCCCGAATGGGCCCTGCAGTGCTCCAATGTAGGCTCCGGACACCGAGTGGGAAACCTAAAAAAAGAGATTGTTAATAATGATTTTGAAAGAAGGTTCCTTAAAAATGAAAAAGAAAAAAGAAGAGAAAAACTCTTCTAACGTAAGCAGGTAAAACAAGTGACATTCCACATTGATTTTGTCCTCCTCACCCTCCAACACACCTCATCCTCACCTCACCCTTGTATCCCCCATCCACACCCCTACCCGGCCCCAATAGTATTTATCTAGATTTTATAGAGATACATGTAAGATAATATTTTTTCACTTATCTATCAAATAAAAGAAAATAAGGAAGTAACCCACTTATTTTCGTTGGTTTGGAACACACCCAAAGAGGTAGAATGTAGTACCAAAAGCTCCAAAATGATATTCCATAATATATCATCAAAGGATAAATAAGGTTAGAGGCTAATTAACTATATATATTTTTCGTTAAGCCTTATAATTAAACACATAATTTAGAAAAATACTAAATTATGGTAGATAATTATTAAAAAGACATGGCTTTGTGCAATAGCATCGTTTGTACCTTCTCAAATAAGTGCACATTTTATCATCAAGACATGTCCCCCTGAATGTTCTGCTCCATTTAAAACAATCCTTTTCCTTTGTTATTATAACAAATAAAATAAAAAGGAAAAATTATCAAAATTAGTAATTTCGGCCTATATATTATTTTTTATAGTGATACTTTGAAAATATTATATAACATGGCTATATTATGTAATTTTATAGCATATAGTCAATAATACATGTATTTGTGTAGCTAAAAACCTTAGTCGGCTGCTACTATTCATATATACATACACATATAGTTAACCACACATGCATTCATTTTCTGCTTTGAAATCTGTAATATCCCATTTCTTGTGAATTTACTTTTAATTGTGAAATTGACTATTTTTCCCTTCCCCTAAGTGTTTTCATACTTAGTTTGTGTTGCGGGAATGGTTGGTGTGGTCCCCGATGCGATCAGGTGTGTTTTGGTGATTTGACCCTTTTGAGTTGAGAATTCTTGGTGTGGTTAACTTTGGTCAATATTTTAAGTTTCGAGCATCGGATGGAGATTTCATCAGTTCCATTGCATCCGAAACGTTGAGTTTGAGCTAGTACGATGGTTGGTCAGGTTTTCGAAGCCTTGGGTTGAATTTTGGATGTTTGGGTAAGAAGTTGAGTTTTAAGCCTTAAGAGTGGTCCGAGAGGATAATTTTGTCATTTGACCTCCTTTTCGAAATTTGAAATTTTCATTGAGTCCGGAATGTCGATTTTAGTAGGGTAGCATGTCCAATTTATTTTTATCAGACTCCAAACAATTTTTGAAGATCCATTCGGAGGCGTTTTCCTTGTGTTGGGCTGCGTTTTTTTTAGTTTCTTGTGCAGGTCTTTTTTACCTTCGCTTTCGCGTCCCATGGGCTCGCGAGTGCGATGTGTCTTCTCCGTGTCCTTCGCGATCAGTCCATAGGCTCGCGATCGCGATAAACCTTTTTCCTTGGCCTTCATGATCGCGGACAAGGGTCTCACAATCGTGATGTGAACTTTGTGTCCTTCACGATCACGATAGTTAGTTGCTCGTGATCGCAATGAACAAATTTTTTCCTGGACAGAATCTAAATTTGAGATTCTTCTCATTTCCATCATTTTCAATCTTTTGGAGCTTTGGGGAGGCGATTATTGGGAGCATTTTTTTGAAAAATTTTGTGGGTAAGCTTTCCCTACCAATTCCTTATTGATTCCTTGTATTTTTATCATCCGAAACACTTTTAAATCTTGATTTCAATGTGGATTTTAGGGGTTTTTTCCCTACGTTGGAAAATTGGTATTTTCTTAAATTGGAGTTTATTTTTTGCTTGTTTTGATGAGATTTTCAACCACAAACTCCTCTTGGCTTGTAGAATTTGATTTTCAACTAAAAATATAATTTTACCCTTTCGATTTCCAAAGTGATTTTTAGACTATTTTACCCTCGATTTCTTATCCTATCAATATGGTTATCTTTGGGCTCCTTTTGATGAACCCTTTCCATTCTTGATAGTTGGGGATCATTTTGGTGATCATGTGGTTGAGGAAGTTCTCTGATAGAGTTGTTCGAGTGAAGTTCGACCTTCGAGGTAGGTTTGACTATCCCTTTTTTAGACTGAGATGAGTAATTAATCTTTCTTAGGAAGTCATCTGTAAAAATGAGTTGTAGTATGAGTTTTAGAGGTTGGTAAGTGTTGACCTTCTTGTTTAGTCTTTGTGATGCCTAGTGGTGATGCTTAGCTTGTGTGGAGTCTTGTGTGAGTACTCTTAATTGTTGTTGATAACCTCTAATATTTGAGTAATTGCCCGAGCGATGAGTTGTGTGGTCTATCTTTATATTTGACATTGAGATGCCTGAGTTAGGGTCTTGAGTTGATATTTGAACATGTTAAAATGAAATAAATGCTTTCTAAGTGGTAAAGACTGATTTCAAATGGATTCCTCCACCATCCCTATCATTTGAGGACGTGTTTCATGACTCTTTTTGTGTAACATCTAGGATTTGAGAAAAAAAAGCTAAAAAGAGGGAACAGGAAAAGGTCCACGAACCCAAAATGGACCATGGACCCTTCACGGCACCCCAGACGGTCTGTGAAGGGGACCACAGCCCATTAAGGAGCTCGTGAGTCCTTTACAGAATTTGCCCATGCAGGGGGTCACCTTGACGGTGACCCATACGGCTCGTGGTGGACTTGACGACCCGACAACTGAGTCGTACAAGTCACCTAGTTGGTGGGGTGTAACCCAAGGTCACTGGAAAAGGGCCAAGGACGCCTAAACGGCCCGTGAAGTCATCCGTGAAGGAGACTGATCAGGTTTTGATTTTTGGGCTAAATTCAAACAATCATATCTTTTAGTACAAAATGAATTAGGTGGCCCATGCCTATCAAATTAAAGGTCTTTGACTCCTCTTTCCAACGCCACTAAGGTTTCCCTATTTGAAGTTCAGAGTAAAAATTTATGCCTGTTTTAGTAAAGCACTGTCAAGCAGATGAAGCTTCACGACAAGAGAACAAGCAGAGGTGTTCTTCAAGTTCAGCCCCCAAATCAAAAGGATTTCTCCGTAGTTTTCGTCACCAGGTATGTGGGATTTCACTAGTGGGTTTCTTTCACCCATTAGGTCCCTAGAATTCATTCAGTTTCTTCAAGTTCTCCATAAATTGCTTAGACCTAGGGTTCCCAAATCTTGGGAATCCATTGAAAGTTAGCTGCTATAGTTCCATTGCACTGATTACCTATTTTCTTGGAGAATTAATGTAGTCCCATGTATAGAACTCAGAACCCTAGCTTGTATTGGTTATCATCATTTCATGAATTATACTTGCTAGACAGATCAATCAGAAAAATCATGCTCCAGTATTAGAATGCCATATTTTCAGCATATTTATGTTGCATTCCCAGATAGCATTTCAGTATTTTGAGCTACTCATTATATCAGTTGCATTGTTAGTTTTGCATATTCAGTTGGGAGTAGACTTAGCACCGAGTTGGACTAGGGTTCAGTGTACCCTCAAAGTCCCAGAACTATGTGCCAACGTAAGTTCAGAAGTTCCCTCTGTTCGGCATCAGTTTTAGTGATCACGCCACAATCATGCCTTTATACCCTGGCAAGGTATATTGGGTCCTCTCGATGGGGCGTAAACATCGGACTCCACGTTTAGCTCACGTGGTTTATGTCTATTAACAGTAGCTCCCACAGTCATACTCTTAATGCATTGACCATGTTATCAGTATTTACTTCAATATACAGTTCAACATGCTATCTTCATGATTAGTACTTGGTCATTGCATCTAGCTCAGTTTTATGTTACATTTCAGTACAGCCTACTTCCATATTTAGTTTATATTGTACAACTTATATTGTTCAGCTTAGAATTTATATCCTACATGCTCAGTACATTCAAAGTACTGACTCATACTCTTGCGCAACATCGTTTCATGATGTAGGTTCAGGCGCTCAGCATCCAAACCGCGCTTAGCTCGATTTCCAGTTCGTACTCAGCAGCTTCAGTGGTGAGTTCTCATGGTCCGAGGACATTTCTTTATGCTTTAGTTTAGTCAATCTATTATCAGTCTTTCAGTATTATTAGAGTTAGCTGGGGATTTGTCCCAGCAGCACATCAGTTTTAGAGGCTTTCAGACATAGAGTCAGTGTTCAGTGTTTTGGGGTTGTTTCTCATGGATATTCAGATATATTTTTGTTTGGAGTTCTTTTAGTTTTCACTCCCTTTATAGTTGTGCTTCTGTTTACTTAGTTATATTTCAGTATGCTTATGACATGCCAGACTCAGGGTTAGCTTGGGGTCACTTGTGATCCTAGGTCCCGTGTTACATCTAGGGGGTATTCTCGAGGCGTGACAAACTTGGTATCAGAGCATCAGGTTCAAGAGTCCTAGGGTGTCTGAAAGCCGCACTAAGTAGAGTCTCTTTCATGGGTATGAAGCGCGCCACATCTATAAGGGAGAGGCTACGAAGTGTTCTAAGAAAAACTTCACTTCCTTTGCTATCTTTATCGTGCGTTGTTTTGTGATTCAACTTCTCCCTTCTAATCTATCGTTATGCATTTCAGATCATGCCTCCTCGTAGAGCTAACACACAAAATGCTAACGCACGGAATGCTAACGCAGTTCCTCTAGTCCCGAACCATGAGGTTATAAATGCAGAGTTCCGTACTGCGATCCAGCTGTTGGCTCAGATCGTAGCCAACTAGAACAATTAGCAGGTCCCAGTTCCTGCAAACACCACTAGTTGATCAGCTGCTGCAAGGGTTCGAGACTTTGTTCGTATGAATCCACCAGAGTTTCTAGGGTCGAAGGTTGGTGAGGACCCACAGAACGTCATTGATGAGATCAAGAAGATCTTGAGGTAATGCAAGTGACTGGTATTGATAGTGTTGAACTAGCATCCTATCAACTCAAGGATGTGGCTCATATCTGGTTCACACAGTGGAAAGAAAATAGAGGTGTGAATGATGCTCCGATGACATGGGACAGTTTTACTGGAGCTTTTCAGGACAGGTTCTTCCCAAGAGAGTTAAGAGAGGCTAAGGTTCAGGAGTTTATGAACTTAAGGCAAGGGTCGATGTCAGTCCAGGAATACAGGCTAAAGTTCACTCAGCTCTCCAGGTATGCTCCACATATGATGGAAGATTCGAGGGCACAAATAAACAAGTTCTTGTTAGGAGTATCTGATCTGATAAAGACTGAGTGCAGGAATGCTATGCTATTGGGAGATATGGATATCTCAAGACTAATGACCCACGCTTAGCAGGTTGAGGGAGATAAGCTCAAGGAAATGGCTAAGGATAACAAAAATGCTAGAACAGGCAACTATGAATATTCTCAGCAGAGGTCGGGCGGTGGAAATTGTTCACAGTTTCAGCAGAGGTCTACAGCCCTAGCACCTTCATCAGCTAGCGCTCTGTCCCCCAGGTTCCGACAGGATCAGAAAGGAAGGGCATCAAGCACTAAGTCTCACGGAAGTGCTTCAGGTAACCATACTTTTCCGCCTTGCCTTGCCCAAAGTGTGATAAGAACCATCCGGGCGAGTGTCTTGCTGGCAGAGAGGGGTGTTTTGGGTGTGATCAGTCTAGTCATAAGCTGAAGGATTATCCTTCTGCCAGGCAAGGACAAGGAGGTAACAGGGCTCAGTCTACGACTTCAGCAGCACCAGCAGGTCGCCCTACTCAGCAGGGTGCCTCAT
Organism: Solanum appendiculatum; assembly: GCA_018342035.1. Lineage (NCBI taxonomy): Eukaryota > Viridiplantae > Streptophyta > Magnoliopsida > Solanales > Solanaceae > Solanum > Solanum appendiculatum. Next base: position 36,966 of record JAGDQO010001729.1, read on the forward strand.
CTGGTACAGGTGGTGGTCAGCGCTAGAATAGGTTGTATGCTCTTCAGGCTTGCCAGGACCAGGAAGATTATCCTGATGTAGTCACTGGTACATTAGAAGTCTTCAGTTTAGATGTTTATGCATTGTTAGATCCAGGGGCCACACTTTCATTTGTTACTCCTTATATAGTAGTAAACTTTGGTGTCAGTCCAGAAACTCTCTCCGAACCCTTCTCAGTCTCTACTCCAGTTGGTGACCCAGTAATAGCTAGACGGGTATACATAAATTGCCCCGTCACAGTTTCCTAGAAAGTCACCTCAGCAGATCTTGTAGAGTTAGAAATGATAGATTTTGATATCATTCTAGGCATGGATTGGTTACATTCTTGTTATGCATCAGTCGATTGTAGAACTAGGATCGTTCGGTTTCAGTTTCCAAACGAGCCAGTCTTAGAGTGGAAGGGTAGTAACTCAGTGCCTGCAGGTCGATTTATCTCTTACCATAAGGCCAGGAAAATGATTTCCAAAGGGTATATCTATCATCTTGTTCGGGTTAAGGACTAAAACTCCAAAACCCTAACCCTTGAGTCAGTTCCAATGGTGAATGAGTTTCCGAAAGTTTTTCCAGAAGATCTTCTCGAAGTTCCTCTCGAAAGGGAAATCGACTTCAGAATAGATCTCCTTCCAGATACCCAGCCTATCTCAATTCCTCCTTATAGAATGGCTCTAGCTGAGCTTAAGGAATTGAAAGAACAGTTGAAAGACCTTCTATATAAGGGCTTTATCAAACCTAGTATCTCTCCATGGGGTGCTCCAGTGTTATTTGTGCGTAAGAAAGATTGTTCCCTCAGGAAGTGCATTGACTATCCTCAGTTGAACAAAGTCACAATCAAGAATAAATATCCCATCCCAAGGATTGATGACTTGTTCGACCAACTTTAGGGTGCTAGTTGCTTTTCTAAGATAGACCTCAGATCCGACTATCATCAGCTCAGAGTCTGAGATAGTGACATCCCGAAGACAGCCTTCAGGACTCGATATGGTCACTATGAATTTGTAGATATGTCTTTTAGACTAACAAATGTTCCTGCAGCTTTCATGGACTTAATGAACAGGGTGTTCAAGCAGTATTTGGACTTGTTCGTAATCATCTTTATTAATGATATCCTCGTTTATTCTCAGAATGAGGAAGAGCATGCGACTCATCTAAGAGTGGTTCTGCAGACCCTCAAAGATCGCCAACTATTCTCTAGGTTCAGTAAATGTGAATTCTGGTTACAGTTGGTTGATTTCCTTAGTCATGTAGTATCCAGCAAAGGGATCTGAGTGGATTCTCAGAAAATTGAGGCAGTAAAGCACTGGCCCAGACCCACCTCTACGACTGATATCAAAAGTTTCTTAGGTTTGGCCGGTTACTACAGAAGGTTCGTAGGAGGATTTTCATCCATAGCTTCCCCATTGACCAGGTTGACCCAGAAGAAGGTCAAGTTTCAGTGGTCAGATGAGTGTGAGAAAAGATTCTTAGAACTGAAGGTCAGGTTGACTACAGATCCTGTCTTGACTCTACCAGAGGGTTCAGACGGTTATGTGGTTTACTGTGATACATCCAGGGTCAGCCTGGGTTGTGTGTTGATGCAGCTTCTAGACAACTCAAGGTCCATGAGAAGAACTACCCGACTCATGACCTCGAGCTTGAAGCCATCATGTTTTCCTTAAAGATTTGGAGACACTACTTGTATGGTGTTCATGTTGATGTTTTCACAGATCATAAGAGCCTCCAGTATGTGTTCACCCAGAAAGAGTTGAATCTTCGCCAGAGAAGATGGCTTGAATTCCTCAAAGACTATGACATGAATGTGCTCTACCATTCGGGTAAGGCCAATGTAGTGGCTGACGCCCACAGCAGACTATCCAAGGGTAGTGTAGCACATGTTTAGGAAGAGAAGAAAGAATTAGCCAGAGATGTTCACCGGCTTGCTCGCTTAGGAGTTTGCCTTATAGACACGTCAGATGGTGGTGTGATAGTTCACAATGGTTCAGAATCCTCATTGGAAGTGGAGGTAAGGAGAAACAAGATAGTGATCCTATATTACTTCAGTTGAAAGGCGCGGTTCATCAGCAGAGAGTCGAGGTTTTCTCCTAAGGTGGAGATGGTGTGCTTCGTTACCAGGGTCGCTTATGTGTCCCTAATGTGGGTGAGTTAAGGCAGCAGATACTTACAGAAGCTCATAACTCTAGATATTCTATTCATCCGGGTGCTACTAAGATGTACCATGATCTACGGGAAGTCTATTGGTGGAACGGCATGAAGAGAGACATCGTAAATTTTGTGGCTAAGTGTCCCAACTGTCAGCAAGTTAAAGTAGAACACCAGAAACCAAGAGATGTGACTCAAGAGATTAGCATTCCTACTTGGAAGTGGGAAGTGGTAAATATGGACTTTATTACGGGTTTACCTCGTACTCGCAGACAGCATGACTCCATTTGGGTGATAGTGGACAGAGGTCACTAAGTCAGCTCACTTCTTGGCAGTCAAGACTACATATTTAGCATAGAACTACGCTAGACTCTACATCAACAAAATAGTCATGTTGCATGGGGTTCCTTTGTCTATCATCTCAGATAGAGGTCCTCAGTTTATCTCTCATTTCTGGAGATCATTTCAGAAAGGTCTTGGTACTCAGGTAAATCTCAGTACAGCATTTCATCCGCGGATGGATGGTCAGACAGAGCGTACTATTCAGACCTTAGAGGACATGTTGAGAGCTTGCGTAATTGATTTCAAGGGAAGTTGGGATGATCACTTACCTCTCATAGAGTTCGCCTATAATAACAGTTTCCATTCCAGTATTCAGATAGCCCCTTATAAGGCATTGTATGGGCATAGATGTAGATCTCCGGTTGGTTGGTTCGAAGTGGGTGAAGCAACCTTGTTGGGACAGATTCGGTTCATGAGTCTATGGAGAAAGTTCAGGTCATCAGAGATAGACTGAAGACAGCTCAGAAACGTCAGAAGTCCTATGCGGATGTAAGGAGAAGAGACTTAGAGTTTGAAATCGATGATTGGGTTTACCTAAAGGTGTCACTCATTAAGGGAGTGATGAGATTTGGCAAGAGAGGGAAGCTCAGTCCCAGATATGTAGGTCCTTACAGAATCCTGAAAAGGGTTGGTAATGTGGCTTATGAGTTAGAGTTGTCAACAGAACTAGCAGCGGTTCATCCAGTCTTTCACATTTCCTTGTTGAAGAAGTGTGTGGGTGATCCGACATTGATAGTACCTTTAGAAATGTGGTTGTGAAGGATAGCCTCACCTATGAGGAGATTCCAGTTGAAATTCTTGACCGTCAAGTTCATAGGTTGAGAAATAAGGAAGTCACTTCAGTGAAAGTTTGGTGGAGGAGTCAGTCCGTAGAGGGAGCTACTTGGGAAGCAGAAGCAGCTATGAAGGCCAAGTATCCCCACCTTTCCCCCTCCCCCCGATTCAGTTTCAGCTTGAGGCAATAGTTCCTCTCAAGTCTCTCAGTTTACTCTTGTGTATTTTAGTCTCAGTATATTGTTCCCCCAATTATCTGTGCATTTCACCATATTTCCATGTTCATGAAACTCATTTCACTTAGATATCAGTTTTTAGTACTCAGTTGGTAGGGATTACAGCTCTTTCCTCCAAACTCAGCTTGTTTAGACTTCATTCTAGGACAAATAGTCCTAAGGGGGAGATATTGTAACATCTCGGATTTGAAAAAAAAAGCTAAAAAGAGGGAACAAGAAAAGATCCATGAACCCAAAATGGACCATGGACCCTTCACGGCACCCTAGACGATACGTGAAGGGGACCACGGCCCATTAAGGAGCGCGTGAGTCCTTTACAGAATCTGCCCATGCAGGGGGTCACCATGGCGGTGTCCCATACGGCTCGTGGTGGACTTGACAACCCATCAACTGAGTCGTACAAGTCACCTAGTTGGTGGGGTGTGACCCAAGGTCACTGGAAAAGGGCCACAGACATCTAAACGGCCCGTGAAGCTTCACACGGACCGTGAAGTCATCCATGAAGGAGACTGATCAGGTTTTGAGTTTTGGGCTAACTTCAAATGATCATATCTTTTAGCACAAAATGAATTAGGTGGCCTATGACATTTCAAATTAAAGATCTTTGAGTATTTGTTCCAACGCCACTGAGTGTTTCCTATTTGAAGTTCGGGGTAAAAAGTTATGCCCGTTTTAGTGAAGCACTGTCAGGGAGATGAAGCTTCATGACCAGCTTGACGACCCTTGAGGTGCTTCATGACTCGTGAAGGGTGTCTTGAAGTCAGTTCGTCAGTTTTTAAGTCAGGGTCATATTGGTCTTTTCCCCTACGCGTTAGGCACTTAAACTACGTCGTTTGATGCCTAAACTACGTCGTTTTACTCAGTTTAAGCCTAATAACCTAGTTAGAAACTACCTAGAACCCTCATTCTCCAAAATCATCCAACTTAGAAAGAAAAGAGAAGAAAGAAGCGACAGTTTTCTCCCAAGAACAAGCAGAGGTGTTCTTCAAGTTCATTCCCCAAATCCAAAGGATTTCTCCGTAGTTTTCATCACCAGGTATGTGGGATTTCACTAGTGGGTTTCTTTCACCCATTAGGTCCCTAGAACTCATTCAGTTTCTTCAAGTTCTCCATAAATTGCTTAGACCTAAGGTTCCCAAATCTTGGGAATCCATTGAAAGTTAGCTGCTATAGTTCTATGCACTGATTACCTATTTTCTTGGAGAATTAATGTAGTCCCATGTATAGAAATCAGAACCCTAGCTTGTATTGATTATCATCATTTCAGGAATTATACTTTCTAGGTAGATTAGTCAGAAAAATCATGCTCCAGTATTTGAATGCCATATTTTCAGCATATTTATGTTGCATTCCCAGATATCATGTCAGTATTTTGAGCTACTCAGTATATCAGTTGCATTGTTAGTTTTGCATATTCAGTTGGGAGTAGACTTAGCACCGAGTTGAACTAGGGTTTAGCGTACCCTCAAAGTCCCAGAACTACGTGCCAACGTAGGTTCAGAAGTCCCCTCTGTTGGGCATTAGTTTTAGTGATCATGCCACAGTCATGCCTTTATACCCTGGCAAGGTATATTGGGTCCTCTCGATGAGGCGTATACATCAGGCTCCACGTTTAGCTCACGTGATTTATGTCGGTTAACAGTAGCTCCCATAGTCATACTCTTAATGCACTGACCATGTTATCAGTATTTACTTCAATATACAGTTCAACATGTTTTCTTCATGAGTAGTACTTGGTCATTGCATCTATCTCAGTTTTCAGTTACATTTCAGTACAGCCTACTTCTATATTTAGTTTATATTGTACAACTTATATTGTTCAGCTTAGAATCTATATCCTGCATGCTCAGTACATTCAAAGTACTGATGCATACTCTAGTGCTACATCATTTCATTTTGTAGGTTCAGGCGTTCAGCATCCAAACCGCGCTTAGGTCGATTTCTAGTTCGTACTCAGCAGCTTTAGTGGTGAGTCCTCATTGTCCGAGGACATTTCTTTATGCTTTAGTTTAGTCAATCTATTATCAGTCTTTCAGTATTATTAGAGTTAGCTGGGGATTTGTCCCAGCAACTCATCAGTTTTAGAGGCTTTCTGACATAGAGTCAGTGTTTAGTGTTTTGGGGTTGTTTCCCATGGATATTCATATATATTTTCATTTGGAGTTCTTTTAGTTTTGACTCCATTTATAGTTGTGCTTCCGTTTACTTAGTTATATTTCAGTATGCTTGTGATATGCCAGACTCAGGGTTAGCTTGGGGTCACATGTGATCCTAGGTCCCGTGTTACGTCTAGGGGGTAGCCTTAGGGCGTGACATTTTGAGTTTTAGAACTTTATGCTATTCAAAATCCTTGATGAACTGGTAATGTCTTTGTGTTGTATGTGTTGTGATGCTTTTATCCTCATTCAGCATATCATTGTTCATGGAAATATGAGAGAGTGGAGAAATACTATGTTTTGAGAAAGAAAATGAAACACCTTACTTTTATCCTTGACTACGAGCTAGGTGAAAAGTTGATGAGATGAGATTTTGAGATTGGTATATGGACTGCGAGTCCCCCATGAGTCCTTCTCTGGAAGCTAAAGCTCAGAAAGGTGTATAGGACAGTGTGTACGATGACATTGGTTCAACCACATCATTTCATCTCATCGCATTGCATTGGTCAGCTTTGTTATGTTGTGTAACTTGATTATCTATTGATATGAGTATTAGCTATAACCTTATGTGTTTATCTTATTCGCATCGTACTATATAAATTGGCGGCACCGATGATGGAATCGGACTTTTCTGTGTGCAGGTGGATGCGTTTCACAGTTTATTTCTTAAGTCCGATTAGTTGCTTATACTCAGTCGGTATAAACGACTTAGCACATGTGGATTATACTCACCCCATACTTCTGTTATATTGCTTATGTTGATCCTAGTCAGGGTGATCTTCGTAGCGGTTGATCGGATCTAGCAATTTCTTCTCATTCGGAATTGTGGTGAAATCCTAATTTCCAGATCGCCATTGGTCTCCATCTATCATTTATAGTCTTTAATTTCCTTTCAAATACTTGAGATATATTTTAGAATCTAGAAATGTATTAGATGTTCTCTATACTTATGTTATCAGGTTTTGGGAACATCTTCGTTGTTTGCATATCGGTTGTAGCCTGACTTTCCTTTAGAAGTCTTGTATAAGTTATTTCTTTTGGCTTACACACCATTTTTGGGGTTCTCGGGCTATGTGCCATCATGACCTCAGCTTTTGCATCGTGACAAAAATGCATACATATACATATACAGGTTGCCACACACATACAACTACAATCAAATACTGTATCCGTGCAACTTTCAGTTTGGATGAGATATTGTATACATGCGGATATACTGTATACATGTATTCTGCCATGTTTTGAAATCAAAATGTTGCTATGTTTTGATATATATATATATATATATATATATATATATATATATATATATATATATATAGCAAAATCTCCCTATTTATGAAAAATAAAATTCATCAAAAAAGACACAAACTTCCTTTTTGTTTCTTTTTCTTTTTAAAACTTTGCTTACAGTAAAATTCATATAGCTGGAAAAAATATGTGAAATATAATATAGTGCATGGAAACGATTAGAACAAAACGAACAAGGCATAAATTGGGCACTTTTTGGAATAAACATTTAAATGGTGAGGAGAACTTCAAATTTTGACATGGTATACTATTAATAATATAAGTAGCATAAACTAGAGCTTCAGGACAAAATGATTCTAGGGCTTGTTCTTGGAAAAGTAAGCAACAAATGACATTATTGAGGTGGCGATGTTTATGCTCAGCATGACCATTTTTTGTTTCGGGGTATATGGGTAATAAAATTGGTGAATAATTCTCTTATCATGGAATATGGTCATAAATTGAGTATTATCATATTCGTTACCCCCTTCAGATTGGAAATATGAGAATGATGAATCAAAAACATTCGATATCATATTATAGAATTTAATAAATCTGCCAAAAGTTTCAGATGTTGAACCAAGCGACCAACGTCATTAGTATTTTTGGATGTAGTAAAGACAACAACTAATTGTTAAGAACCATTGTCATGACTGGAGACTACCCCTAGTCACGATACGGTGCTTAGAGCTACAAGTGATCCCAAGTGAACCTCATGGACTGACATGACACTAAGATAAGCATGAAATAGAAATAGAAGATAATTGAATGAAGAACTGAACTGAACTGAAATAGTCTACAAATATCAATAGACAAATATCTGAATATACATAGTTAAGTCTAAACTGACGTTCTAAAAACCTCTACTGATATGAGTTACTCGGACAAACCCCTAGCTAACTCCAAAAATTGAAAGTAAATGATAGAAGGGATTATAATTGTAACACCTCGGACTTCAAGAGAGGGGTAAAAAGGGCACACGGGCAAGTCCACGAATCCAAAGTGGACCATGGACCCTTCATGAGACCTTAGACGGCACGTGGAGGGTACCACGGCCCGTATTGGGCATCATGAAGGACTGCCCAAGGTAGCCAAGGTGAGGGTCACTCACCACGAGCCACTAAACGGCCTGTGGTGCCATGTACGGTCCGTATAGTGGTCCGTACAAGTCATCCATCAGATTTCGATTTTAGGGTCAACTTCAAATGATCATAACTTTTAGCACAACTTGAATTAGATGACCCATGAACTATCAAATTAAATCTCTTTAAGTCCTCTTTTCAATGCCACCGAGTTTGCTCCATTTGAAGTTTGGAGTACAACGTTATGCCCATTTTAGTGGAACACTGTCAGGCTGGTAAAGCTTCACGACCCACTATACGGGCCGTGAAGCACTGTACGGCTCGTGAAGCATGTCTTGAAGTCAATGCGTCCGCTTTTAAGTCAGGGTCATATTGGTTTTTCTCCTATGCATTGGGCACTTAAACTACGTCATTTGACGCCTAAACTACGTTGTTTTACTCAGTCTAAGCCTAGTAATATAGTCAAAAACTACCTAGACCAAATCAGTTTCCTCTCAAGTCAATTCCAAGCAAAAAAGGAGCATTTCTCCAATTTCCAAGCCTAGGGTTCTCTCCTCTAAGCATAAACTTCAGATTTCTCACAGGGACTTTCAAGTACCAAGTATGTGGGTATTCAGTAAGGGTTTTATATGCCCTTATGCCCAAAACTTCAGTCCATTTTTCTATATTATCATGATTTATGAAACTAGGGCTCTTGCCCAACTATGTAGATTCATTATCCCATTTAATTTTTGTGATTTCTACTCAAATTCTATACTTGTTTAAATGAGTTTGCATGAATTCTTATGGAAATTTGAAAGGGAAACATAGCATAAAATTGTAGTATTTCACATGAATTGGCTTTTCTCCAGAATATAACTTAGGGTGCTAGCATTCAGTTTTAAATAGAATTTAGTCAATTTATGTTCACAGTTTATCTCAAAAATAACCTTCAGGTCAGTTTAGTTATGTTTCATGAATTCAGGACTATAGTTAAAAAGAGCTCTAGTATTTTGTTTGGGAGTAGATTTTAGCACCGAGTTGGACTAGGGTCCAGCGTACCCTCAAGTCTTAGAACTACGTGCCCCATAGGTTTATAAGTCCCATATGTTGGGCATCATCTTTAGTGATCACGCCACAGTCATACCTTTATACCCTGGCAAAGTATATTGGGTCCTCTCGATGGGGCGTATACATCGGACTCCACGTTTAGCTCACGTGGTTTATATCGATTAATAAACTCTCCCATAGTATTAGCTTCAGTAAGGTACTTTAGGCCCGTAGTTGTGTTTACTCAGTTTTCAATATGTTTTCAGTTTACTCTTGCATTCTAGTTTTTATGCACTATTGTATCTTGGGCCTATGTAGTTCAGTTCAGATCAGGTTACACACTTGACCAGTATTTTTAGCATGTTTAAATATATTTAGTTAGCTTGCATATCCTGCATGCTCAATATATTCAAAGTACTGATGTATACTTTTGCGATACATCGTTTCATGATGTAGGTTCACGCGCTCAGCATCCAGATTACACTTAGTTAGATTTTTAGTCCTTACTCTGCAGCTTCAGTGGTGAGTCCTCATAGATCGATGATAGACATGCTTTATTTTTCAGTCTTTTTTTTTTAGTTTCAGACTTATAGAGTTAGCTGGGGGCTTGTCCCAATAACTCATCAATATTAGAGGCTTTCAGACATAGAGTCAGCATTCAGTTGTTTTGGGGTTGTTCCCCATAGATATTCAGCTAAATTCTCACCTGAAGTTTCTTTTAGTATTGATTACTTTACAGTCATGTTTTCGTTTACTTAGTCATATTTTAGTATGCTTATGATATGCCAGACTCAGGGTTAGCTTGGGGTCACTTTTGATCCTAAATCTCGTGTTACATCTAGAGGGTAGCCTCGGGGCGTGACAAACTTGGTATTAGAGCATCAGGTTCAAGGGTCCTAGGGTATCTAAAAGCCGCACTAAGTAGAGTCCCTTTCATGAGTGTGAAGCGCGCCACACCTATGAGAGGGAGGCTAGTAGGTGTTCTAGGAAAATTTCCCTTCTTTTGCTTTTCCTATCGTGCGTGAAGTGTGATTCCACTTCTCCCTTCTAATCCATCGTTATTCGTTTCAGATCATGCCTCCTCGTAGAGCTAACGAACGAAATGCTAATGCACGGAATGCTAACACAGTTCCTCCAGTCCCAAACCATAATGTTACGAATATAGAGTTTCGTAATGCAATCCAATTGTTGGCTCAGACCGTAGCCAACCAGGCTAATCAGCAGGCCCCGGTTCCTACAAACCCCACTGGTGGATCAGCTGCAGCCATGGTCTGAGACTTTTTTGTATGAATCCGCCAGAGTTTCTAGGGTCGAAGGTTGGTGAAGACCCACAGAACTTCATTGATGAGGTCAAGAAGATTCCTGAGGTAATGCAAGTGACTGGTACTGATAGTGTTGAGCTAGCATCCTACCAACTTAAGGATGTAGCTCATATCTAGTTCACGCAATGGAAGGACAACAAGGGTGTGGATGCAGCTCCTATAACGTGGGATTGTTTTACTGGAGCTTTTCTGGACATGTTCTTCCCGAGAGAGTTGAGAAAGGCTAAGGCCCAGGAATTTATAAACTTGAGGCAGGGGTCGATGTCAGTCCAGGAATATGGGCTAAAGTTCACTCAGCTCTCCAGTTATGCTCCACATAAGGTGACCGATCCGAGGGCACAAATTAACAAGTTCTTGTTTGAAGTATCCGATCTGGTAAAGACCGAGTGCAGGAATGCTATGCTATTAGGGGATATGGATATCTCCAGACTGATGACCCACACTAAGCAAGTTAAGGGAGATAAGCTCAAGGAAATGGCTAAAGATAACAAAAAGGCTAGAACATGCAACTATGAATACTCTCAGCATAGGTCAGGCGGTGGAAATCGCTCACAAATTTAGTAGAGGTCTATAGCCCAAGCACCTTCATCAGCTAGTGCTCCGTCCCCCAGGTTTTGATAGGATCAAAAAGGGAGGGCATCAGGCTCTAAGTCTCACGGGAGTGCTTCAGGTAACTAGACCTTTCCATCTTGCCCAGAGTGTGGTAAGAATCATCTGGGCGAGTGTCTTGCTGGCAAAGAAGGGTATTTTATGTGCGGTCAGCTTGGTCAAAGGTTGAAGGAATGCCTATCTTCCCGGCAGGGTCAGGGAGGTAACAAAGCTTAGCCTATGACTTCAGCAGTGCCAACAGGTCACCCTACTCAGCAGGGTGCCTCATCTAGTACAGGTGGTGGTCAGTACCAGAACAAGTTGTATGCTCTCTAGGCTCACCAAAGACCAAGAAGATTCTCCTGATGTAGTCATTGGTACATTACAAGTCTTCAGTTTAGATGTTTATGCATTGTTAGATCCAGGGGCTACACTTTCCTTTGTTACTCCTTATATAACAGTAAACTTCAGTGTCAGTCCAGAAACTCTCTCAGAACCCTTCTCAGTCTCTACTCCAGTTGGTAACCCACTTATAGCTAGACGGGTATACAGAAATTATCCTGTTACAGTTTCCCAGAAAGTCATATCAGCAGACCTTATAGAGTTAGAAATGATAGATTTTGATATTATTCTAAGCATGGATTGGTTACATTCCTGTTATGCCTCAGTCAATTATAGAACTAGGATCGTTCGGTTTCAGTTTCTGAATGAGCCAGTCTTCGAGTGGAAAGGTAGTAACTCAATGCCTGCAGGTCGATTTATCTCTTACCTTAAGGCCGGGAAAATGATTTCCAAAGGGTATATCTATCATCTTGTTTGGGTTAAGGACTCAAACTCTGAAATCCCAACTCTTGAGTCAGTCCCAGTGGTGAATGAGTTTCCAGAAGTGTTTCTAGAAGATCTTCCCGGAGTTCCTCTTGAAAGGAAAATCGACTTCAAAATAGATCTCCTTCCAGATACCTAGCCTATTTCAATTCCTCCTTACAAAATGGCTCCAGCTGAGCTTAAGGAACTAAAGGAACAGTTGGAAGATCTTCTAGATAAAGGCTTCATCAAACCCAGCTTCTCTTCATGGGGTGCTCCAGTGTTGTTCGTGCGTAAGAAAGATGGTTCCCTCAGGATGTGCATCGACTAGCGTCAGTTGAACAAAGTCACAATCAAGAATAAATATCCCATCATAAGGATTGATAACTTGTTCGACCAGCTTCAGGGAGCTAGTTGCTTTTCTAAGATAGACCTCATATTCGGCTATCATCAGCTCAGAGTCAGAGATAGTGACATCCCGAAGACAGCCTTCAGAACTCGGTATGGTCACTATGAGTTTGTAGTTATGTCTTTTAGACTAACAAATGCTCATGTAGCTTTCATGGACTTAATGAACAGGTTGTTCAAACTGTACCTGGACTTGTTCGTCATTGTCTTTATTGATGATATCCTCATTTATTCACGAAATGAGGAAGCGCATGCGACTCATCTGAGAGTTGTTCTTCAAACCCTCAAAGATCGCCAGTTATTCGCTAAGTTCAGTAAATGTGAATTTTGGTTACAGTCTGCGCTTTTCTTGGTCATGTGGTATCCAGTAAAGAGATCCGAGTGGATTCTCATAAAATTGATGCAGTAAAGCACTGGCCCAGACCCACATCTCTGACTGATATCAGAAGTTTATTGGGTTTGGATGGTTACTACAAGAGATTTGTTGAAGGATTTTCATCCATAGCTGCCCCATTGACCAAGTTGACTAAAAAAAAGTTCAAGTTTCAGTGGTCGGATGAGTGTGAGAAAAGCTTCTTAGATTTGAAAACCAGGTTGACTACAGCTCCTGTCTTGACTCTACCAGAGAGTTCAGACGGTTATATGGTTTACTGTGATGCGTCCAGGGTCCGCCTAGGTTGTGTGTTGATGCAGCAGCGTAAGGTCATAGCTTATGCTTCTGGACAGTTTAAGGTCCATGAGAAGAACTATCCGACTCATGATCTCGAGCTTGCAGCCGTCGTGTTTGCCCTAATTATTTGGAGACACTACTTTTATGGTGTCCATGTTGATGTGTTCACAGATCATAAGAGCCTCCAGTATGTGTTTACCCAGAAAGAGTTGAATCTTCATCATAGGAGAGGGATTGAATTCCTCAAAGCCTATGACATGAATGTGCTCTACCATCGGGGTAAGGCCAATGTAGCGGATGACACCCTCAGCAGACTATCCATGGGTAGTGTAGTACATGTTGAGCAAGAGAATAAACAATTAGCCAAAGATGTTCACTGACTTGCTCGCTTAGGAGTTTGCCTTATGGACAAGCCAGGTGGTAGTGTGATAGTTTAGAGTGGGTCAGAATCTTCATTGGTAGCGGAGGTTAAGGAGAAAGAAGATAGTGATCCTATATTGCTTCAGTTGAAAGGTGCAGTTCATCAACAGAGAATTGAGGTTTTCTCCCAAGGGGGAGATGGTATGTTTCGTTACCAGGGTCGCTTGTATGTCCCTAACGTGGGTGAGTTGAGGCAGCAAATCTTTATAGAAGCTCATAACTCCTGATATTCTATTCATTCGGGTGCCACTAAGATGTACCGTGATCTACGGGAAGTCTATTGGTGGAATAGCATGAAGAGGGACATTGCAGACTTTGTGGCTAAGTGTCCTAACTGTCAACAAGTAAAAGTAAAACATCAGAAACCATGAGGTGTGACTCAAGAGATTAGCATTCCTACATGGAAGTGGGAAGTGATAACATGGACTTCATTATGGGTTTACCTCGTACTCGCAGACAGCATGACTCCATTTGGGTGATAGTGGAGAGAGTCACTAAGTCAACTCACTTCTTGGCAGTCAAGACTACAGATTCGACAGAGAACTATGCCAGACTCTACATCAACGAAATAGTCAGGTTGCATGGGGTTACTTTGTCTATTATATCAGATAGAGGTCCTCAGTTTACCTCTCATTTCTGGAGATCATTTCAGAGAGGTCTTGGTACTCAGCTAAATCTCAGTACAACATTTCATCTGCAGAGGGATGGTCAGGCAGAGCATACCATTCAGACCTTAAAGGACATGTTAAGAGCTTGCGTGATCCATTTCAAGGGTAGTTGGGATGATCACCTACTTCTTATAGAGTTTGCCTATAATAATAGTTTCCATTCCAGTATTCAGATGGCTCCTTATGAGGTACTGTATGGGCGTAGATGAAGGTCTCCGATTGGTTAGTTCGAAGTAGGTCAAGCAGCCTTGGTTGAGCCAGATTTTGTTCATGAGGCTATGGAGAACGTCCAGCTCATACAAGATAGACTAAAGACAACTCAGAGTCATCAGAAGTCCTATGCAGATGTGAGGAGAAGAGACTTAGAGTTTGAAATTGATGATTAGGTTTTCCTAAAAGTGTCACCCATGAAGGGGATGATGAGATTTGGCAAGAAAGGAAAGCTCAGTCCCAGATATATAGGTCCTTGCAGAATCATAAAAAAGGGTTGGTAATGTGGCATATGAGTTAGAGTTGCCAACAAAACTTGCAGCGGTTCATCCAGTCTTTCAAATTTCCTTTTTGAAGAAGTGTGTGGGTGATCCGGCATCGGTAGTACCTTTAGAAAGTGTGGTTGTGAAGGATAGACTCACCTATGAAGAGGTTCCAGTTGAGATTCTTGACCGTCAGGCTCGTAGGTTGAGAAATAAGGAAGTCGCTTCAGTAAGGGTTTTGTGGAGGAATTAGTCCGTGGAGGGAGCTACTTGGGAAGCAGAAGCAGCTATGTAGGCCAAGTATCCCCACTTTTTTCCGTCCGATTAAGTTTCAGCTTGAGGTAATAGTTCCTCTCCAGCCTCTCAGTTCACTCTTGTGTAATTCAGTCTCAGTATCTTGTTCCCTCAGTTATCCATGCATTTCAGCATATTTGCATGTTCGTGAAACTCAGTTTAGCTATATATCCATTTCTAGTACTCACTTGGTAGGGATTGCAGCTCTTTCCCTCCAAATTCAGCTTGCTTAGTCTTTATTCGAGGACGAATGATCCCAAGGGGAAGATATTGTAACACCTCGGACTTCAAGAGAGGGCCCAAAAGAGCAAACCGGCAAGTCCACGAACCCAAAGAGGACCATGGACCCTTCACGAGACCTAAGATGACCTATGGAGGGGACCACGGCCCATATTAGGCATCGTAAAGGACTGCCCAAGGCAGCCAAGGTGAGGGTCACTCACCACGTGCCACTAAACGGCCCGTGATGCCTTGTACGGTCCGTATAGTGGTTCGTACAAGTCATCCATCAGATTTTCAGTTTAGAGACAACTTCAAATGATCATATCTTTTAGAACAAAATGAATTAGATGGCCCATGACCTATCAAATTAACTCTCTTTAAGTAATCTTTCCAACGCCACCGAGTTTGCTCCATTTGAAGTTCGAAGTACAACGTTATACCCATTTTAGTGGAGCACTGTCAGGCTGCTGAAGCTTCACGACCCGCTATACGGGTCGTGAAGCACTGTACGGCTCATGAAGCCTGTCTTGAAGTCAATGCGTCAGCTTTTAAGTCAGGGTCATATTGGTCTTTTCCTATGCGTTGGGCACTTAAACTACGCGTTTGATGCCTAAACTACGTCGTTTTACTCAGTCTAAGCCTAGTAATATAGTCATAAACTACCTAGACAAAATCAGTTTCCTCTCAATTCAATTCCAAGCAGAAAAGGAGCATTTCTCCAATTTCCAAGCCTAGGGTTCTTTCCTCCAAGCGTAAACTTCAGATTTCTCGCAGGGATTTTCAAGTACCAGGTATGTGGGTATTCAGTAAGGGTTTTATTTGCCCTTATGCCCAAAACTTCAGTCCCTTTTTCTATATTATCATGATTTATGAAACTAGGGTTCTTGCCCAACTATGCAAGTTCATTATCCCATTTAATTCTTGTGATTTGTACTCAAATTCTATACTTGTTTAAATGAGTTTGGATGAATTCTTATGGAACTTTGAAACGGGAAACTTAGCATGAAATTGTAGTATTTTCACATGAGTTGGCTTTTCTCCAGAATGTAGCTTAGGGTGCTAGTATTCAGTTTTAAACAGAATTTAGTCAGTTTATGTCCAGAGTTTATCTCAGAAATCACCTTCAGATCAGTGTAGTTCTATTTCATGAATTCAAGACTACAATTAAAATGAGCTCTAGTATTCAGTTTGGGAGTAGAGTTTGCACCGAGTTGGACTAGGGTTCAGCATACCCACAAGTCCAGAACTACGTGCCCCCATAGGTTTATAAGTCCCCTCTGTTGGGCATCAATTTTAGTGATCACGCGACAGTCATGCCTTTATACCCTGGCAAAGTATATTGGGTCCTCTCGATGGGGCATATACATCGGACTCCACGTTTAGCTCACATGGTTTATGTCGATTAATAAACTCTCCCATAGTATTAGCTTCAGTAAGGTACTTCAGGCCCGTAGTTGTGTTTACTCGGTTTTCAGTATGTTTTCAGTTTACTCTTGCATTCTTGTTTTTATGCACTATTGTATCTTGGGCCTATGTAGTTCAGTTCAGATCAGGTTACACACTTGACCAGTATTTTTAGTATGTTTAAATATATTTAGTCAGCTTGCATATCCTGCATGCTCATTACATTCAAAGTACTGACACATACTTTTGCGCTACATCGTTTCATGATGTAGGTTCAGGCGTTCAGCATCCAGATTACGCTTGTCCAATTTCTAGTCCTTACTCAACAGTGGTGAGTCCTCATAAATCGAGGATAGACATGCTTTATTTTTCAGTCTTTATTTTTTCAGTTTCAGACTTATAGAGTTAGTTGGGGACTTGTCCCAGCAACTCATCAGTATTAGCGGCTTCCAGACATAGAGTCAATATTCAATTGTCAATAGATATTCAGTTAAATTCTCACCTGAAGTTTCTTTTAGTATTGATTACTTTACAGTCATGTTTCCGTTTACTTAGTCATATTTCAGTATGCTTATGATATGCCAGACTCAGGGTTAGCTTGAGGTCACTTGTGATCCTAGGTCCCGTGTTATGTCTAGGGGGGTAGCCTCGGGGCGTGACAAAAATTGTTGTCCTCAGAAAGATGAGGACTCACCAACTCGGCTGCTGCTCACTAGAGATAGTACTAACCGCGATCTGGGTACTGAGCGTCAGAACCTATATTATTAAACAATATTGGCAGAAAGTATGCAGTTAGTACTTTGAATATATTGAGTATGTAAGATATTGCATGATAAGTGTAATAATTGAGCAAGAAGAATCTATAAGACATGCTAATGCAATGACCAAGTAAAATAACATGGAACTGATGTACTGAAACTGAAATACATAAATACACGGTCATGCAATAACTAAAAGTCTGACTGTAGGAGATACTAAAATCGTCATATAACCATGTGAGCTACTACATAGAGTTTGATGTATAATCCCCATTAAAAAAGGGTCTAATGTACTTTGCCATGAAAAATAAAAATAAAGACAATAAAATGAGATAGTGCATGAACGTAGAGCAATAGAATCAACACAATGCTTGAAGATCTCCATGAAATGCAATTAAAGGACACAAAGAATCCCATATTCAACATTTTAGCTAAGCAAATCAATACTTAACTCGGACTCTAAAGCCAACAATGCGCTGAAATAATTCAAGATTTTGAAGATTACATAATTACAAAGATTTTAATTTCAGGGTAGTTTTTGTGATAAGAAAAAAGAATCATTAGGACCGTTCAGCCGAAACACAGTGAAGAAGAAGGGACGAAGTATTTTTGTGGAATAACCCAACACACTAGATACTATATATTTATAGTACAATCGCAATAACATTACAATACAGAGAATGAAAATGTATATATATATATATAACCCAACACAATATATATATATATATATATATATATGTATATGGTAAAACAATAAAAACATTATTATTATAGTAAATTATTAGGGAATAAACAATCTTTAACAAAGGGTAAGCTACATGAATCGTGTGTATCTGTTCCACTCTTTGCAGGTTTTATTTTATTCATAGTAAGTAATTGGTTTTTAAGGCAAATAAGAAATTTTTTAAAACCAGATATTAATTTAGATCTTATACTTATACAACATTTATACAAAAAAAATTTAACCAAACTCAAAAAACACTTAAGAAAGGACAAACTCTTAACACATGAATTGCATAGTTTTCAACTCTAGTTTATTTTGTAAGCATTTGGATTTTATTTTGCACTGTTGGTTTCACCTAGTTTGTCATTTTTACACAGAAAGGAGAAACAAACAATTACTTAGTAACACATAATTTAGATCCACATTATAAATCAATTATGACTAAGAAAATATCAGTTTAAGCTAATTTTAAAAGCACCTTACTCCTCCTTATCGGAAGGCTTTGGAGAATGGGGTAGAACAGATGCTAAGAGGGATTTTAGCTAAGGTTTGAGGCTTTGAGCATCACCTCTAAACCCACTGTCATTTTGTCTCTCCTCTTCCTTCGTCCGCTTCTCCTCTTCCTCCTTCCTTTGCTTCCCATTTTCCTCTCTCTTCTTAGCCTCTTCCTCCTTTTCTTTCAAATACAACTCATTACCTTGATTGTTGCTCGTTTGACTTTGAATGAACTTCTCATGGTATTGTTGATAATTATTCTAAAAACATTATAAGTATTATATAAGGAATATTTATTTAGAAATACAATAAAAAAGGTAACTTTAAATCTTACATAGGTTCTCTCAGTTCCATCCTTCAGCTTCTTCGTGTGGGTTTCCTTGAATACCTTATCTTGTGAAACTGATCTTCTGTTGATTTTTTCGTGCAAATTAAATAATACTGATTTTGACTGCAAAGATAATTACCGCTTGATAGATCAATAGTTAAAAATAAAAAAATAAAAATATGCTAAACATGTTACCAATCTTCTCCAATGAGTTCCCATAATGATGGGACCCCTTGTGTACGAAGATCCACCCTTTTTGGATGTTCGGACTTCCTTTGCTAGTGTGTACTTTTTCTGAAATTTTGGAGAGGCCCAATACTCATTTAATTTGGGCCATATATCCTCACTAATCCAAGATGATCTATTACCATGTTCCCGAGCATATCAAAGCAAATCACTCAATCTCTTTAGAACATTTTCTAAAAGAATGTTCTCGTATCCTTGCCTCATGCTCAACTGACCATGCACACTTCATTTGCATATAATTGATTTGTTATGTTGAATAAATGATCCAATATAAGAAGTTTTTCTCTTTAAACAATATATGCATCACAAATATGTTTTGCATCTAGATTGATTAACTTGTTTGAGACTACGGAGTTATTAAACACTTCAAGTAGATAATTGATTTATTTTTACCTTGAATTCACTAAATATTCTCTTTCTTATGTTCCATGGAACATGTTTCCAGTACTTCCATGGTCCGTGGTAAAACAAACACATTGATTCAACCACAGCCTCCATTATATTTAAAATTGTGAAGATAAAATAAAACTAGCATTTAAAATCAATTTTAAACTACCATGTTTGCTACATGTAGCTAAAGTAGTCTACGGGGCACTTCTCATCATACACAAGGCTCAACTTGTTAACAGAACTACAAAAAAGATTACATGAACCCCCCCCCCTTCCATTGGGAATAATAATCAATCTCCTGAGTTCGTCATACTTTTCAATATTTGGAGGATCTTACCACTGTGCAGAAGCTTTTGTAGGAGGCTGTGTAACTGGTGGACGACTATTACCTCCAAGAGCCATCTAAGAAATAAGAATAAGAAAAAATAGCAGATTAATCTAATGAATCGAACTCGAAGTCTATTAGCTCTAGAAAACAGAGCACTGATAAAAGATTAATACAACAGATATTATTCAATGATGTAAATTCTATGATTAAAAACATAAGATGTTGCTACTAAAGGAGTCTTCAAGTCGAACAGTATGAAATGGTTCTAAGTTCATGTACATATTTAGTCTTCTTAACTATCCAAAGTAGGTTCAGATACCAATTTAATAAAATGGTCTTAGATTATGTTAGGGTAGATGATAACATTGAAAGTTTAACCTTATGTTTATTATAATACCTTTTGTCATTTTGCTTATGATGGGCTTTCCACAACTTCATTTTGTTGAAGAGAGGTCTCAACATCTTCCTTGGCAAGTTGCAGACACATTATAATAAGTCTATGCATGTTGCTTAAGTATAGAGCAAAAGATGACGAAAAATACACTTACTTCATCAGTTGTTGATGCATGAACACATTTAGATTTAGAAGAATATACACAAGTTCCATCATTGTCATCCATGTTATGTATAGTTGCTCCTGATTTAGGAGCTTCCTCTACATGAAGGTCACCATTTAGGAATTAGATTTATGTTATTTAGGTGTTTAAAGATAAATTGAGTGATACTTTAAAAAGTAGTATTTTGAAAACTATCGAAAAACTCATTCTAATGTATAAACAAAAAATCATGTCCAAACATGGGACACTATACTTGCTGATATAAAATTTAGGGTACGCCTCTACCTCATCTATCTTTGTATCCCTCCTGTTCAGTAACATACGCTATCCAAAAAGAAAAAATAGAAATTAAAAAAACTCTATAAAATGTGTAATTTGTAATTAATTACCATTGATGCCTCTTTGTTGTTCTTTGTTAAGTACTATCTTCTCAACAAAGTCTTGTTGATCCTTTTTCTTTTTCTCGTTAGTGTCTTCAATAGATTTTTTGTTCTGCATCATCTTTTCTCCTTTTTTTCCTTCACGGTCTAAATCCGACTTTTGGTTTTGCATCATATTCTTAGGGGACTCAATTTCATTTCTTCTCTTTTCAATTTTCATTCCAAAGATCTGTGAAATTATACAACAAGCAATATTACCGAGGTATATATATAAATTTAAGAATTCATGCTAACTAAAAAGTAAAATCTTCCCTCTATAGTACTAATGAGTTTAAAGTTGAAAAGCAAAGTATTAGAATAGTAACAAACAATTCAATTAATTAGGAGCAAAACTACTATCTGAAGATTTCTCTCTATAATAATTATAAAAATAGAAGTTATCATGTATGAAATCCTTTAACAATTTTAGAAATATGGAAAAAGAATAAATGTTTTTTTCATAAAAATTGCAATAGGGTAACCTTTTTATTTCCTTAGTAAAAGTACAGAGTAGTGATCAAGAAAGGAGATTTTTTTTCCAAGCATAATTTCTTTTGCCTATGTCAATCTTAGATTGAGAATTTAGTCATACAAATATGGAAATACCCAATAACACATTGAATATTGGTACATGAGGCCATTAATTCAAAATCTAGTGAACACAAAAATTAATTCTACTACGAAGACAAGAAGTATGTTTATGAGGAGTTTTGGACTAAAATAATCCCTGGCCTATAGGCTAAACCTATCTAGGTTACATATGTGTAATATAATACTAAATAAAAAAGCGTCTCTTATCAATCCCAAAAGTTGCAATATCCATCCATCCTTTAGTTTTTGTCAAGAAACTAACAGCTACCGTCAAAATGTACTTTTCAGAGATCTTCATGTTCTGTCCTTTCCAGTCGTCTTCTAATATAAATCTTGAGCTATATAACATCCTCCCCCAGTTGCACTAAAACCCAAATAAAATTGATTAATCATTTTCTTCATTGTTTCTCTTCTTGTTCTTGGAACTAGCTTGTTTTCTTCAGTTTTGTGAAGAATTTGGAAAACAACTGATAAATTGAATAGATTTGGTGAAGTCAGTGTTGAATTTTGTTGTACCACCAGCAAGCTGTTTGGTGATGTTGTCATGTGCACAACCAATATCTTTCACGAAAACATGAGAATTGTTTTATGACGGACTTTCTTTAGTGAAGATATGAGGATTAAGTTGTTATTATAACTTGAACTTCTTTTAGAATTGCAGAGATGATTAAAAAAAATTTACACTTCAATTGAAAACTTGTTCATTGAATTTTTGTCTCTTTCGAACAATTTTTTTGATAAAATGATTTAGTGTTTGTGTCGTAATCATGAATCCTCATGCCTCTAGGAATCTACAAGAAATTTGGTATCACAAAAGATATGATGGTTTAGAAGAGTTGAGATAGATGATTTGATTTCTCTTCCCAAAATTCTATTCAGAAAGAAAGAAAAGTCCAATTAATATACAAAGCCTTATCTTCACTTAAGGTTGGAGAAGATCAATGGGTTATTTCTATTTCTAGGGTGGTGGTGGTGGTGGTGGTGGGTGAGGACTCACGTACTTGGAACATGTTTTGGCAGCAGCGTGTTAGTTTTTTGCCAAAAACTAACAAAAGGATGGATATTAGAACTCTGGGATAGATAACGGATATTTTTTACTTATTATTATAGCACAAGGATATAACCTAATTTTGATCTATAGTTCAGGAATATAAGATTAAGGTGAGATTATGTAACACCCCAAAAAATTTTAAGCTAAGACCCGAATTATTCTATAACACCTCGCAACTCAACTCTTAAAATTTTAATCGTTCGTGTAACACCTCGAACTTTGAGAAAGGCTAAAGAGGGCTAACGGGAAAGACCACAAACCCAAAATGAACCATGGACCCTTCACGGCTCCCTATACAGACCGTTTAGGGGTCCATGGCCCGTTTAGGGCATGGTGGATGAGCGTCCAAGGCTTCCAAGATGGGAGTCACCTAGACGGCCCATTGTGACTTGTACGGTCCGTTTAGGGGTCCGTACAAGTCAACCATCAGTTTTTAAGTTGTGTGCCAACTTCAAACGATCATATCTTTCAGTACATAATGAATTAGGTGGCCCATGAACTATCATATTAACGGTCTTTGTGTCCTCTTTCCAATGCCACCAAGTTTGCCTCAATACGAGTTCAGAGTAAAAGGTTATGCCCGTTTTAGTGAAGCCCTGTCGGGCAGGTGAAGCTTCACGGCCGGCTATATGGCCCTTGAAGTGTTTCAGTGGCCGTGAATCCTTAGACGGTCCGTGAAACCTCCCTTTTAAGCCTTAGATGTTCCTGAAAGTTACAACCTTTCTTGAACGGTCGTGTGGTTTCTGAAAGGTTGCAAACTTTCAGAAATAGTGTTTCTTGGCTATAAATACATGTGATTCCTCAGACTTTTGACTTTCAAAATTTCTGAACTTCTTATTCTTCTTCTGCACAATTAAATATTCGTGTACTTTACTGTCATTGAGTGGCTCGCTGACACCATTGTTTTGGGTATCAATACACTGGTGAATAGAATCGTTCTATCCTTGGAGGATCTATTCTATTTTAAACCTCGGATACTATAGGAGAACAATTTCCTTAAGGAGACATTATGCATTCAATGGGCTTGATTTTCTTTCCTTTTTGTTTCATACAATTATTACAGATTCTGGTATGTTTCACAGTTATTAATTTCTGTTAATGTTATTAATTTCTGTTCTTCACTACATGATTTAAACTTTAGAGTTTTACTATTTCTGCAAAGTTTTGTTGTCATTAGTATTGATTTTAAATACAGATTGAATAACAATCTTAAGGAAATTATTGTTTTATTTGTTAATATGTATTTGTGGGTGGAGACTAAAACCTTTGTGGTCTTCTACTCCAATAAAGTTTTCAATTTTATTTATTGCTTACTGAATCAATCGTGTCGAGTTTTGTTTATCAGAATGGAAATTGATAGTGCTACGACTTCTGTGGCCGTTGCTGCACCAACCCGAACTGTTGTGCCATTGGCAGAGAAACTGAGAAAATTTTCTGGTGTGAATTCCAAAGGATGGCAGAAACGGGTATTTTTTTGGCTTACCACTCTTGGTTTGCAGAAATTTACCAATGAAGAAACTATAGTGCCTGCTGCTGATATGTCAGACAGAGAAAAGTTCATGATTATTGAAGCATGGAAACAGGCAGACTTCCTATGTAAGGGGTATAATTTAAGTGCTTTAGAGGATGACTTATATAATGTTTTCAGCCCATTGACAACTTCGAAAGAATTGTGGAATGCACTTGAGAAAAAGTATAAGACAGAAGATGCATGCTTGAAAAAGTTTATGGTCGCAAAGTTTTTAGACTATAAAATGACAGATAGCAAAACTGTTGGATCACAAGTGCAAGAGCTTGAACTTATTTTCAATGATCTTATGGTTGAGGACATGGGTAGTTAATGAAGCTTTTCAAGTGGCTGCAATGATTGAGAAGTTACCTCCTTCGTGGAACGACTTCAAAAATTATTTAAAGCACAAGCGCAAGAAAATGAAGCTTGAAGATCTTGTGATACGTCTCAAGATTGAGGAAGATAACAAGACCGCAAAAAGAAGTCTCGTGGGAACTCAAAAATCATGGGAGTTAATATTGTTGAAGAGGGTCCTACAAAAGGCAAGAAAAGTAGAAGTCCAACGGACAGAAGTCAGAGCATTCCAAGAAGAAATTCACGGGAAATTGTTACAATTGTGGAAAGAATGGCCACAAGTATTTTGACTGTCATGCTCCAAGGAACAACAAGGATAAAGGAAAAATTCAAGAGAACATGGTGGAAAAGATAGAGGACGCAGATGACCTCTGTGCAATGATCTCGGAGTGCAACTTAGTTGGAAATCCAAAGGAGTGGTTTCTCAACTCAGGTGCCACTCGACATGTTTGATCTGTAAGAAAAGCTTTTGCAACTTATACTCATGTTGAGTTCAATGAATATATATTCATGGGGAACACAACAAAAACGAAGATTGCAGGAACTGGAAAAGTAATGTTGAAGATGAAATACGGCAAGGTGTTAAATCTAAACAACGTTCTGCACGTTCCTATCATTAGGAAGAATCTAGTTTCTACTGGACTACTCATTAAAAATGGTTTTAAGTGTGTCCAAGTTAGTGACAAAGTTGTGATAAGTAAGAATGACATATTGTTAGGAAAGGGCTATCTCACTAAGGGTCTTCTCAAACTGAATGTAATGGTTGTTGACAGTATTAATAAGAATTCTACTTTTGTTTACTTATTGGAGTCAAATGATTTAAGGCATGCTCGTTAAAGACATGTCAATTACAAAACCTTGCGAAAATTAATTACTTTAAAAGTATTGCCTAACTTCAAAGGTGATAAATCAAAATGTGAAATTTGTGTTTAATCTAAGTTTGTTAAAAATCCTTATA
>JAGDQO010001730.1:0-37029 GCA_018342035.1 Solanum appendiculatum
CTACAAAGAAGATTCAGATGGCTGATGTTTACAACAATTTATAATCATGATTTCAAGTGATTAACATAAATCTCAATAACATAGAGTTCATTGAAAAGATTTATCGATAAGATGCAGAATATAAACCTCGGAGGTTCATTGACAAAAATCATGAACTTGATTTTGCTCCTGAAATTGTGGGCATCATATTAGTAATTGTTCCGGGAGATAACATATTCTAAATATTTTGTTTAAGTCTTTTATCAAATCGATTTAGTTAAGAGGGCATGAGTAATCGCTAAACTAGAAAATATCTTAGAAGAGAACTTAAGTCAGAGTAAAATCAAGACAACTATTTTTTTGTACTAATTTCGGTATTTACAATGAAACTTCTGGACAAGCTGTCTGATCCAGTTCTTAGCCACATCTACAGAGAAAGTAATAACATGAAAAAAAGTTTGGCACACTACAAAAAAACAATGGCTACCGAATATTACCAACACCTCGTCCTTGTTGTTACACCACCTACTTGTACTATGATGCAACTTAGCTAGACTTGACAGGGACTGAAACCACATGTTCAGTTCCTTAATATATTAGTTAACCTTTAATATGCCCCAGTTAGAAATAATAAATATGCCTCAGCTTAGCCATTGATGTACTTTACTTACTTCTTGTACTATGTAATAGCGTTTCTTTCTATCAATAAAATATGCCCCAATTAGGAAAATAAAAACATGAAACTTCTGAACAATCATGAGAATCTAAATTTACTAACAACCGTTATCCAGCAAAAGAATCAATTCAATTCATAAAATAGTAGGGAAAACATCAATTGCAATAAAATTAATAGCATTAAGAGATCGCAAACACAACTTAGCAAATCATGAAAAAAATTATTCTTGCAATTCTCAAAACGCTTGGACATCACAATCAAACTTATCCTCAAGAGTTTGATTACCTGGAAAGCTGAAAATTTTACCGACGAGGACAAGAAATTGAAGAAGAAGAATAATTTCCGTACCAGCCTTGAAACCTACATGAAAAGAGAAGATGGAGATGGATAAGAGGAGAAAATTGAGCCAGCAAAGGTTGAGAAAATAGTGTTGTCAGTTTGTTCTTATTCTCTAAGACTATATTTTTAAACTATATAAAATGATTTGGATAAAACTCATATATTACACTAACTCATACATAACAAAACAACAAGAAACCACAAAGAACTAAACAAATCAGTTTGAGAAGTGCCAACAACTGTTGAAATCAATATCAAAGTTTATTAGCTCAAGATCTATGACAGTTGAGGGACAAAAGCAAAAAAAGGCTTAGTGCTAACAAATGTTGAATTAGCAAAGGGGTCTTATCTCGAGGTACAAAGGTTCAATTGAGGAGCTTATTAACTCTGAACTATAGCTGCTACTTACATTTTAACCAAGAAATAGATAAACTAGCAACTTACAAGTAGCTCTAACCTGGCATTAGCATCTTTGTGAATTTATTTGTGTTAACGCAAATCATCAAATTCTTCTAAATTTGAGTATAAAAATTCATAGAACCCATAGATAAATCAGTAAATCATTAAAATAATAACCAACGCAGTATGAAATTGACCCATACTCGTGAATAAAAAATTAAAACATACATAAGATTTGTGCACTAAAGAGAGACTCTAATAAGTAATCTGGTGTAAACCTCACTACGATTAGGTCCACCAGTCATAAAGCTATGTTTGATTTCTTCATTCATCGCACTAAATTTCCTAACCGAGAAAAAAAGATCCTAGTGAAGCTTATTTGACGAACTAAGCAGAGTAAGTGTATTTTTAATTTCTTCCCAGTTATTGACAAAATACAAGATTAGTGAACACGACAGAAAGAAAATTACACGATTAAAATCTAAAAAGAGATCAACAGAGTTACATAAATAAGCAGAAGAAGAACATCTACAGATATATAGTTATAAAAAAGAGAGAGAATATTAAAGCCTAAAATTTGGAGAGGATCGATCTACATACCCGAAGTTTGTGATTTAGGTTTGTGAAGACGTCACTTCTATGAGCCTGTGATGGTATAGGTCTAATTTTTAATTTTTAATTAGGAGGGAGGGAATTTTATTTTTCAGAAAAGCGGGAGTTATAAATTACAGGACAAAAAAGATATCAAGCAGGAAGAAAAAAAATTATGTTATAAATCCATTGAACAGTGGATTGTCCATTTGGTTTATTCATTAACTATCTGGTTCATGTATGTATATTTTCAAGGTGATATGAACCATTTTGGATAATGATGTATCTATTAATTTGGCATTCATCATGATGGCCTTTGGAGTGATTTCTCTACCTATAAATAGAGATATCATTCTCCATTGTAAGACACACTTGAATAAGAAGAAAAGTTCTCTCTTCCATTTATATTTCTTGTCTTCTCCTCTTTATATTAATATTGTTCTGAGCTTGATTTTATAACACGTTATCAGCACGAGTCTCGCACTAAATGAAATAGATGAGCAGGTAATCTTTCATCACGTCAAATTCTTCTTGTTGAATCAATGGAGTCTTTTTTTTAAAAAAGAGTTATCACATTGATAAGTCATTTAAATTAGGGGTAGTAGTAATTTTAATATTCCATGGAAGATAAAAAAAAATTTGGCTAATGAGACTCTAATTTTTCCACTTTTGAGTTTCTGGTATCATTTTATTAATGTTGTGATTAGTATTTATCTCCACTTGCTTATTTGATTTACTCCCTTTAAATAAGGGTGATATGCCCAAATTGTTGATTTGTTGGTACGTCACATATGCCACAGGAGAAGTAACCACATATATTAACATATGAAGATTGCCTATTATACAATTGATTTTGTACTTCTATTACTTTAATTATGATTTATCAGTACATAAAATTGGTTGGCCTACTATATCATTGGTTGAGGATAAGACGATGGATTCAAGTCCCATCGCACCAAAAGGGTAAGACATCAGGTTGAAGTCCAGATGCACCAAAATGAAAAATGTTTGAGGGTAAGACGGTAGATTCAAATTCTATCGCACCAAGAGGGTAAGACATCAGATTAAGTTTTGATGCACCATAATGATAAGATATTGAGTTCGAGTCCCATGAAATTATGGCCTAAGTGCCTTATATGGGTAAGACATTGAGTTTGAGTCTCAATGCACCATAGTGATGATATAATGATGGCTAAGGCTTTGATGAAAAGTCATGAGATTTGTCCCATTGAATTTGCTCCATTCCATGAAGTGAATGTGGTAGCAGTATATGATAACTTTGAAATCTACCCAATTGATTTGCTCCATTCTATCGTATGAATGTGGTAGCAGTGAATAATAAGTCTAAAAGACGACAAATGATTGAATGTATGAATAAGGGCATAGAAGGACGAAATAATAATAGCCATTATTGTGGTTAAATGAAGAACATTATGGGTTCTCAAAATGATCATTCAAAGGGTGAAGAAGTTATTGCCATCTCAAAATGGTCTTTCAAAGGTTGAAAGTAGTTATTGAGATTTTGTATGAAAGGTCATTTGACACTCAATTTTTGTGGACCTAATCTAGTAAATTTTATAAATCCTCCATCAAAATAAAAAAATATAAAGTGGGGGTGCACTTTACCTTTCAAAGTGATGTTGAGGTGGGTCATGTAAATATGTCAAATATAGATGCATGACTCGTATAAATGGTTATGGTCAACTCATGAAGAGATTGTGACTTGTAATAAGCGTTGTGAATGTTTGTCATTCTTGAAAGTGAAAGTGTCAAAATATGAAGAAAAAATATGAACAAGAACATATTCATGTATGGTTGGAAATATGCCACAACTCATCTCCACGGGAGGTTTGAGAGAAATAAATAAATTTTATTTGACAGGAATGGTCGATGGTCGTGTACGTTTATACGTCATAATACATTATGATATATTTATTGTGAACTACCGAAAGGGCAAAAGAAAGAAGTAATTCTTGCCAATAAAGGTTGTGGCCATGACAAAATTAATATTATTGTGTGGCAATACAAATTTGTCATTGATTGTGTACCTATGGTACGATAAAAGTAAAGCAAGAAATATGCCTTGCTTGTAATAATTTTGACAATGAAAATAATAATTTAATATCCTCCTTGAAGGAGATGTTCACCATACGGATGGTGTCATGAAATATGTAATAGTACACACAATTAATTATAAGCTCTAAAGAGCTATTGTGGTACTATTGGAGGAATAATATTGGGATTGTAGTATGTCTCAAAAGAAACTTTCTAAGTTTCGAAGGAATTGAAAAGAAAAACGATTATATTGAGATAATAAATGAGAAGATTTAATATCTTCATATTACTACAATCGAAGCGAGATATAAATATTTAAGCAAAAGGTTACCCGTCTTTTCTTCTTGTTTGTTGTATACAAATATGAACTTGATGATGGAATCACATGCAAAAGTAAACTAGAAGTTTACTAGAATAAAGATCGGTTGGCATGATCGGTTGGCCATTCCGATTATATTATGATGCAAAAAATAATTGAGAATTCACATGGTTATATATTGAAGAAATAAAATACTCTTCAAGAATTCTCTTGTATTGCTTATTCTCATGATAAAATTATCATTGTACCAGCTAAGGTTGAGATTGTATTCCCTGAAATTATTTGGAACATATAAAAAGGTGAATATGGGCCTGTTCACCTGCCATGTGGACCGTTTACTATTATGATTTAATCGATGCATCTATGGTCACATGTGTGTTTGTTATCAACTTGCAATTTGATTTTTGTAAGGTTATTTGCTCGAATTGTTAAATTATGAACATAGTTTCAAATTATAAAATCATGTTGATAATGCTGGTTGGTTTAGCAAAAATTGTATGCCTCCAACTATAGCTAAATCAATTGTTACGAGAAAAAATCCCCCGAAAGAAATTTTGGTATGAGATGAATTTATTTAACATATAGCAACACTTGTACGCATCAAGCCAACAAAAGTCCCCTATCAAAATTGGTTCAGGATCAGGAACCAAATAATTTTCATCTAAAACTTTGAATGTACGGTTATGATTTAATTGCTCCACCACACGCATAAAGATGAATCCCCAAATGAAGTTGGGATGAATGTTAGAGTTTCTAACATTAGGGAGAGAGATGATTGACAGCTGAAAATTATGTGACTGATGAATTATGAATTATCTAGATCCTCATTAAAAGAAAATATAAATGTGAACTTGAAGTTCAAGGGATAATTCATTTGCATAATGTTGCAAATCAATTGCCAGATGAGTTTATTGACCTTATGTTATAGTTTAGCTGTAAATGCTCCAATGAAAAGTCCTTGAAGGACAGAGTCTATTATACGCTTGAAACGTGATAGACCGATCGATTCCAAAAATAAAACTCCTTGAGGAAGGGGAGGAGCAAATGATCAGGATGGTCATGATAATGAGGTAAGTGCTTTAAAGTAACACAACGACATAACACTTCATAAAACCTTGACAAAGGTTTAGGTACCTGAAATGATGAAAAATGAAGAGATCTCGATAAGTTATGTCATATCGAAATCGATATCAAATAACCGTCGACGGTATCTTTGATATGAAGTAGAGCTCAATGATATAGATCGTGACAAGGATCTTGAATTCAAATATGTCATATAGTGTGGACAGATAAATGATTGGCCTAATAAAATGCATAATTCAAGTATATTTTGTTTCACTTAGAAAAGTGACGTTTTAGCCTGATAGTCCATAAATCAAAGTATAATGTCAGTGGGGAACAAATAAATTATTATGCGATAGTATAACCGTAAATACCAAGTACGGCTTTCCTTGGGGCATAAAGGTTTTTCGCAAAACTCCTGACGTTATTTGAGATGTTTTCTCCTATGGTGGATGCAATGAGATTTGTTTTGATCTTGCAATATATGAAAACTTGAATGCATATAATGAATAATTGTCATGTCTAGCTAGACAATGAAGGTTATATGAAAATCCTTGAAGCAATCAAGGTGCCTAAAACATATAAAAGTTTGAAAGAGACTTTTTCAATAAAGCTTTAAGAATTCTCATATGGATTGAGGTAATCAAGGAAGAGAGGGTACAAAAAATGACCCTATTTTGTCCTTGCATTTTTATAAAAAAGGGCAGGATTTAAATTTGTCATAATAGTTGTGTATGTTGATGACTTGAACATTGGCACTCTTAAAGAGCTTTCAAAAGCTATTGAGTGTTTGAAAAGGAAATCTAAAATGAAAAGATCCTGG
The DNA here is from genome assembly GCA_018342035.1 of Solanum appendiculatum. Lineage (NCBI taxonomy): Eukaryota > Viridiplantae > Streptophyta > Magnoliopsida > Solanales > Solanaceae > Solanum > Solanum appendiculatum. Next base: position 6,244 of record JAGDQO010001730.1, read on the forward strand.
TAAGACAAAATTTTGTCTTGGCCTATAGATTGAGAATTTCACAAATGAAATATTTGTCCATCAATCAACATACTCAAAAAAGTTTTGATGCGACTTTATATGGATAAATCACATTCATTGAGTACCCCAATGATTATGAGATTGCTTGACATAAATAAAGATCTATTTTGATCTCAAAAGAAGGACGAAGAGCTTCTTAGTGATGAAACTACATATATCAGTCAATTGGGACACTAATGAACCTTGCTATATATGATCAAATATTTTGCAGTGAGTTTATTGACAAGATTCCGCTCCTCCCCAATGAGAAGACGTTGAAATGACATTAAGGACATATATGAAGTTATCCTACAAGACAATCAACTGCAAATGAAGTGTGCACAAGATGATTGTTGCTATGAACAAGTTGAATGAGCAATTTACTTGCAATAACAAGGTCACGAATAAAGTGATTTTCAAGAATGTATTTGGCTAAGCTCAAAGCCTTATCATATCCATGAAACCAGAAAATGATATGTCAGGATGAGTTCAACGATGCAACATCTTCGTGAATGTGATTTGATCACAAAGACACTGTCAATATCAATATTTGAGAAGCAGACTTATAAGATTGGATGACATCATAACAAGAAATTAAGTGATATTTTAATCAGGGGGAGTATATATGCGTTGCACTCTTTTTTCCTTGATCGAGGTTTCGTCCCACTGGGTTTTCCTGGTAAGGTTTTTAATGAGGCAACAAATAATGCATATTAAAAGAATGTGTCCTCTTTTTCCTTCACTAGAATTTTTTTCCCACAGGGTTTTTCCTAATAAGGTTTTAACGAGGCACATTATCTATGGACATCCAAGGGGGAGTATTATAAATCCATTGAATAGTGGATTGTCCATTTGGTTTATTCATGAACTACCTAGTTCATGTATGTATATTTTCAAGGTGATATGAACCTTTTTGGATAATGATGTATCTATTAATTTGGCATTCATCATGATGGCCTTTGGAGTGATTTCTCTACCTATAAATAGAGATGTCATTCTCCATTGTAAGACACACTTGAATAAGAAGAAAAGTTCTCTCTTCCATTTATATTTCTTGTCTTCTCCTCTTTATATTAATATTGTTCTGAGCTTGATTTTATAACAAATTAAGATTTTTGTGGCTATTTTTTAAAATTGCTATTAAAAATATACTTATTCCTGGCCAATATGTATTAGCCATTGATATTTTGCCTCCATTGAATACTTTAGCGGCAATTAGTTTATTGCCGCAAAATAATTATCGCTAAAGTCCCTTTTTGTAATAGTGTAGCAACCTCTAGTCCCAAACTACGTGCCCCTGTAGGATTTTCTTAAATGACCTAGTGTCACGACCTAAAGTACCCCTTAGACGTGACATGGGGTACAAGACCCCGAGAGGCCCTATACAAGCCACTTAGCATACATCATACAAGATAATAGTAGTTAAGAATTCAAAAGACAATTGCATATCAAAAGAGTTGACAAAAGTAGCGGAAGTCTAACATAGTCTCAAAGTCATCTAATACATCAATAGAATGAAATTTGGGATGTAACCCATAAAAGTTCAAAAGTAAAATGACATGAAAGCATAAACGTGGCATTGTCCTCGAAGTATGAGGACTCACCGAGTCTTCAAATCTCAAATGCAACGAACTAGCCATGAGTGGATGGAGATGAGCCGGATCCTACATTTGTGAGAACATGTAGGCAAGAGTATGTGTTAGTACAAGAATGTACCAAGTATGATAACTATGCGTAGAGGTTATAAAATCATGCTAAAAAGGGCTTTACATAAGATGCAATGACCAACTTAAAGCATAAGACGACATGATAGAAAACATGAGTTAAAAGTCATGGTCAATGCAAGGAAATCATCTTAAAACAATATGTACTTGAAATACCTTTTTAAGAAGTAACCTTAGTTCATTATGTGGGAAATTAGACTTAACCGACATGGACCATGTGAGCTATAACATGGAATCCGGTGTCTACCCCACACCGAAAAGAGGTGTCCTTACTTGCCAAGGTAAGAACCATAACTTCTAGCTTAAGTGAATCCACTAGCTAATGTCTATCTAAGACAATCATCCTATGTTGGCACATAGTTTATGGGACATGGCTAATCGCCACTTGTCCACTCGATGCTAAGCACAAATCCCATGGAATAGTCATAATTCATAGCTTATCTTATCATTAGTAGACATGGTTAATCGCCTCTTGTCTTATCATTAGAATAGCTCCTTAATCTTGATTCAAAGTTTATTTGAGAAAACCTTTCAACCCTTATGAATCCTTTATGTGAGAAAATCCTTTCACATTCATGTTTTGAGTAATACATGAGAAATTCTTCCACAACTCAACAACAACAACATTGATGCTTCACTCTCAAAGCAATCTAAAATCATTTATCTCAATTACATAAAGAACTTGCAATTTTCATAATTTCATCTTTCATAGTTTAAAACCTCATCATAAGATCAAAGTATTGAAGTCATGGAATTCACATAGGTTCATGAGGATTCAACTTCAAAACATGAATTAACTCAATTCATGCATAAAAAGACCAAAATAAATAATTAGACCATAATTTGAAAGAACCCATTAGATAGAAGAAAACCCTAATTCCAATTGGAGAATTCTAACTTGTAAAATTGGGGAATTTAGGAACCCTATGGAGGAAAGAACTCCATAGGGGAAAGCCATCATACCTTAATGTCAAAATCCCACAATCAATGGTGAATTAGGAGACTTGACTTGAAAACCCTATTTCTTCTTCTTCTTCTTCAAGCTTTAGAGAGAGAAATATTTGAAAGGGAAAACTTTGGAGGGATTTGGGGGACTTTGAAAAGTGATTAGAAAAGGGTAGAATTTAGGCTTATAAGACTTATATAGGGCCTAGGATTAGGACTAAACCGCCTTAGGTTAGGTATAAATCAATTAGGGAAAAGACCAAAAGGCCCTTAAAAATAACTACCGGACACAGACCTACAGATTGTAGTTCCAACTACGGACCGTCCTGGTCAAGCGTAGAAAGATTTAGAAACTAATGATTTTGGACTTCAAACAACGGGACCTATGTATGATTCGTAGGTCCACTGACGGACCGTACATACCAACTGTTAGTCTAACCTTTGACCCTCAAAATTTCTCTAAGTCTGGGAGAGACCTACGAGACCTATCTACGGTCCGTAGAAATAATGACGGACCACCGTGTTGAGTCGTGGAAAAGATCATGAAACTTGACATTTTCAAAAAGTTTACCTTGCCATCTACGGTTCCCACCTACGGCCCGTAGATGGCTTCTGTCAGTACTAGCACCAGCTTTGAAAAACCAGAAATTTTCATTTTTTTCAAATTCGAGGTGTTATAATATCTCCCCCTTGGGAACATTCATCCTCGAATGGGAACCAAGACATCATAAGGAGGGTAGGAACTAAATCTAACAGCCCAACATGAATGCAATCACATAAATGCACATATCTGAGGAGGAAACATCAACTCCAAGTTAAAGCATGTTCAAAACATCATTTCATCAAGTCTATAGTCAACTCGTACTCAAATACACATAACATGAAGAAATCAATCAAGTTAACTCATTTTCTCAAAAATTAAGCTTTTTCATGAACATTCGTAAATGATGAATCATGGGAATATTTAAGACACATGAGACCAAAAGAGTGAACCATGAGGAACTAAATACCTCCACCTAGAGTAGGAACAGAGGGAGAGAGATGAGAATAACGGGACATCATATCGGCCTCGACCTCCCAAGTTGCACCCTCAACTAACTGGTTCCTCCAAAGGACTTTTACAGAAGCAACTTCTTTATTTCTCAACTTCCGAACTTGTCGGTCTAAAATCTCAAACGGGACCTCTTCATAAGAATGACTCTTTTATGCCAAGACTCTCCAATGGCATTATAGATGCCGGATCACCAACACATTTCTTTAATAAGGAGACATGGAAAACCACATAAATCGATGTAAAATCATTAGGCAAGTCAAGTTCATAAGCAATTTTACCAATACGTCTCAAAATCTGATATGGGCTCACATAACGGGGACTAAGCTTCCCTTTATTTCCAAATCTCATCACACCCTTCATGGGTGAGATTTTCAAGTAGACCCAATCATTAATATCAAATTCTAGATCTCTCCTTCTAACATCGGCATAGGACTTTTGTCGACTTTGGGCCGTTTTCAACCTCTCTCTAATAAGCCAAATTTTCTCCATAACTTCATGTACCAATTCGGGGCCTATCAAAGCAACTTCGCCAACTTCAAACCAACCTATAGGAGATCTACACCTCCTACCATAAAGAGCCTCAAATGGAGCCATATTAATACTATAATGATAGCTATTATTGTAAGAAAACTCAATCAAAGGCAAATGATCATCCCAATTACCCTTGAAATCAATCACACAAGATCTCAACATATCTTCCAAAGTCTGGATAGTATGCTCCGCTTGCCCATCAGTTTGAGGATGAAAGGTCATGCTAAGCTTAACACGGGTACCAAGACCCTTTTGGAAAGATTTCCAAAACTGAGATATGAATTGAGTGCCATGATCGGATATGATGGATAGGGGCACTCCATGCAACCTAACCATTTCCCTTAGGTACAACTTAGCATAGTTTTCCTCTGAATAAGAAACCTTGAAGGGAATGAAATGAGCTGATTTCATCATACGATCCACAATAACCCAAATCGACTCACGTTGTCACCTGGTGCATGGTAAACCAACAATGAAGTCCATATTCAAATCTTCCCAATTCCAAGTAGGAATACTAATATCTTGGGACAAACCTCCCGTCTTTTGATGCTCAACTTTCACTTGTTGACAATTATGACACTTAGCCACAAATTATGCAATGTCCTTCTTCATCCCATTCCACCAATAGACCTCCCGCAAGTCACGGTACATCTTGGTGGCTCCCGGGTGAATGGAATATTGGGAACTATGGGCTTTCTATAAAATTTGGTCCCTCAAAGTATCAACATTCGGAACACACAAATGACCTTGATATCTAAGTACACCTTCTCCCCTTTTGGAGAAAGCCTCAACAGACTTTTTAAGCACCACTTCCTTCAATTTCATCAAGATCGGGTCAAGACCTTGCTTTGCTTTCACATCCGTCACAAAGGATGATTCTGAACCATTATGAACCTGCATTAGAATCAATCAACTGAACACCCAATCGGGCCAATCTATGAACATCTCTAACCAATTCCTTCTTATTATCCTTAACATAGCAACACTACTAATGGATAACCGACTAAGGGCATCCGCCACCACGTTCGCCTTGCCGGGGTGATAGAGGACACTCATGTCATAGTCCTTTAACAACTCAAGCCACCTCCTTTGGTGAAGATTCAGATCCTTTTGCTTGAACACATATTGCAAACTCTTGTGGTCGCTGAAGGCATTAACATGAACACCATACTAGTAATGCCTCCAAATCTTTAGAGCAAACACAACCGCCGCTAGTTCTAAGTCATGGATAGGATAATTCCTTTCATGAGCCTAAAGTTGCCTTGAAGCATAATCAATCACCTTTCTATTTTGCATAAGGACACATCCCAACCCAATTATTGAGGCATCACAATAAAATACAAATCCATCGGACCCTTCCAGTAGAATTAACACCGGAGCAGAGGTAAGCCTATCTTTCAATTCTTGGAAGCTCTTCTCACATGCATCAGACCATACAAACTTAACTTTCTTTTGGGTCAATTCCGTCAATGGAGAGGCAATCGAAGAGAAACCCTCAACAAACCTTCTATAGTAACCAGCTAAACCCAAGAAACTTCAAATATCTGAAGGGGATAGAGGTCTAGGACAACTCTAAACCACATCCGTCTTCTTAGGATCTACCTCAATACCCTTAGCTAAAACAATCTGACCAAAAAAAGCCACGGATCTTAACCAAAACGCACATTTACTAAACTTTGCAAAGAGTTGTTGGTCCTTGAGAACTTGCAACACAATCCCCAAATGAGTTGTATGCTCATCCTCACACCTTGAGTAAATCAAAATATCATCGATGAACACAATCACAAACATATCTAGGTATTGTCTAAACACCCTATTCATCAAACCAATGAATGCAGCCAGAGCATTTGTCAAACCAAACGACATTACTAAGAATTCATAATGTCCATATCTAGTCTGAAAAGCTATCTTCGAAATGTCATCTTCCTTCACCCTCAATTGGTGATCGGACCGAAGGTCAATCTTGGAGAAGTAACTCGCTCCTTGAAGTTGATCAAACAAATCATCTATCTTTGGGAGAGGATACTTATTCTTAATAGTAACTTTATTTAATTACCGATAATAAATACACAAACAGAGTGAACCATCTTTCTTCTGAACAAACAAGACTGGAGCACCCCATAGAGAGATACTCGATCGGATGAAGCCCATATTCAACAAATCTTTCAATTGCTCCTTCAATTTCTTAAGTTCTGCCGCAGACATTCGGTAAGGAGGAATAAAGATACGTTGTGTATCTGGGAGAAGGCCAATACCAAAGTCTATTTCCCTCTAGGGAGGAATACCAGGTAGATCATCGAGAAACACTTTTGGAAACTTGTTTCATGATAGATAGGTGATGTTATTAACTTTCTTTGATGAGAGTAGGTGAGCAAGCTTAAATTTGATGAGTTCAGAGTCTTTCCTTGAGGTTAGGAGGTTAGAGGTTTGTTGTTTATTTGGATGTCTTGCATAATGAGCGGGAATTGTACTTGATGTTTTCAAATTTCAATATGGCCTAATTGTGTGTATCAACCAAAGTGATGGCTTCCTAGTATGATTTTTGAGATGAGCTTTAATGTTTGTTCGAGGACGAGCAAAAGTTTAAGTGTGGGGTGTTGATCTGAGGCAAAAAATATATTTTCTTATCATTAATTGCCTCATATTTATTATTTATATTTGTCTTTTTTGAGCATGAATTTTATGAATTGTGCTAAATAGTGTATTTTATTTGTAGGATTAAATTGGTGCAAAGTTGAAGAAGTTTGGAGCTAAAATAAATTAATTATGAAAGATTGAAGAAGGAAAATCAAGCAGGCAGCTTAATGGATTAAATTGAATATTATATTAATATTTATATATATGTATGCAAATTGCGCAGAAGTTGATGAAAGCCAATTGATATCAGCCTTATTACCACGTGGCATCGTGCGAAGGAACTTAAAAATTGAAGACACACAGCAGCAAGCAAAATCGAGGCGGTGCACTGATCAACAATGAATTTTAATTCCTTTTAGTTTTGGGTTCCTAATTTGTTTTGGACTCAGTTATTTTATTTAGGGTTTTCTATATCTATAAATAGTCTATAGAAATAATTATTGGGAGAAACTGGGTAAGGAAGACACTTTGTAAGGAAAAATTGTCAATACTTTTTAGGGTTCTTTTCTTCTTCTTTTTCTTAAGTATTAGTAGCTAAAGACCCTTGTTCTGGGGCTGCGGTCATGGGTAATTGTTGAACATTGATTGTTTTGAATTAATGTTGGTTATCGCTTAAATTACTTTTGTGTTCTTGTTTTAGTATTTCATGCTAGGCCACCATAGAAATAAATCTATTGTCTATTCTTGGACTCGAGAGATGAAGAGGTAGATAGACCAGAGAATGCAAAGAGTTTGTTCTAACTTTGTTTAGATTTGTGTTCAGGAGTGACGCCCGGACGAACACCTCGCTTGGTTACGAAACAGGATGAAATATAAATGCTCGCCAATTAGGACTGCATATCCCCGCTCAACGATGTAGTTAGACAGCTAGTTGGAGTAGGCGATTAGAGGTCGAGAGATCATGATCATTAAATCAACCCTGTAAAATCAGTAATTTGATAACCTTAGTTAATTCATTACATGAGATGCGATACATGAAACCCTATGCATGTTGCAGCCCTGAAATTGTCCCAATCACTGTAAGTTAATCTTAGTATTTAAATTTTGCATTCTTTTATTTCGTTTGACACTCTTAAATAAATAATTAGACTAGTATAATTTAGTAAATAGTTAATTGACAAGTCTATGTGGGTTCGATATTCCGGTTCTTAAAGAGCCACTTATTACTTTTGCGACCACGTACACTTGCGTGTGCAATTGGAAGCAACAAGTTTTTGGCGCCGTTGCCGGGGACTTAGAAATTAACTATTCTATTAGGTTATACTTTTTCTTTTTATTTATTTATTTATTTTTAATTTTTTTAGTTACATTTTTTTTTCTACACAATTAAAAAAAATTTCCATTGAATAATTTGATACTCTTATTGATATGACTGATTGGGATATATCGTGGTTGGGTGAGAAGTATCCTTGTAATTATTGTAATGGACCCCACTTGGATATCGAGTGTCCTATTTGTCATATATGTGGTGGTCAATTTGGTCGTTGGAATGGTTGTCCTAACTCTTATTCCCCTCCCCCTCCCCCCTATTATGACTCTTCTGTTATCTGTGATGTTGACAGGGGTGATGAAGTGGGGAATGCCCAAAGAGGTGGAGGTACGCAGAATTATGGGAACACGTATAACTCTAGTTGGAGGAACCACCCTAACTTCTCATGGGGTGGAAATCAGAATCAACACCAAAATCAGGCTCAAGGGCAGAACCAATACAGACCACAAGGTAATGGACAACAATTTCAACAGCCAAATAATCAAGGTGCGAAGCAAGGGGGCATGACTAAGGAGGAGTTGTTCCAAAAGCTAGGTACAGAAATCAGCAACAAGTTTTTGGCTGTTGGCAGGGGTGATACAATGGATAATGCAAAACAAGAGGTTCACAATGTGAATTCATTTATGGAATGTGCGGACATGCTGGACAAAGTTAATTTAAAAATCTCAAAACAAATGTTGGAATGCGTGGAAGAGCAATAAAAAAATCAGAGAAATGCAAGCTACACTTGACGATATTGGATTGCAAATTGCAGTCCTAGCTAAAATAGATGAAGATATTGAATCCCAACAAAGAGAAAGTCATGAAGAAGCAGAGATAGTGAGCCAATATTGGATACAAGGATAAATTCAACTTCTAAAGTGTCAAGAGTCTATCTGTGATGGTCTGACATACATGACAACCCAACTGATAGAAGTAAGAGTTGAGCTCACACAAGAAATAGATCAATTTGGCTCAGATATTCAAGACTTGGAGGCTCACTTGAACAAAAAGATTGAGGCGTCTGATGTCCAATCACCAATTGTTGTGGATGATGACCAACTAGTGGAGCAAAAAGAGGAATTCCAACCATTCAACTATACCGTATTCCTTAATGTCGATGTTGAGAAAGAGTACTAAAGTGAGAATGTTGTAAATAATGTTGCTTTGGAGTTAAGGCATATTGGACTTCATTCTAAACATTTTTCTACATTATGCTTAGATGATGACATGAAATTCGAGTCATCTGAACTAATAGAGGAGTGTCTAGATGAGGAACAAGGCCCCTACATTCTAAAGTTTTCTAATTCACGTAGACAAAACGACATTCCTCACATAAGGGCCAAGAAGTGCAAGATGCGACATTTATTACTTGGTTCTTTTATCTTTATACCACCGCCCCTAGAGAGGAGCAGAAAAATTGGTGCAAAGTTAGGGGTACAATTCATAAGTTCAAAGTGGAAAGAAAAGTGGTGAACTTAATTAGGTCGTGCCGCGACATTAAATTAGGCGCTTATTGGGAGACAACTCAATTGGCAGTGTAACTTCTTATTTTATTTTATTTTTAATTTTTTTAGTGTCATTTTTTCCTTTTGGTCTAGTGTTTACAGGTTTTGGAGAAGTCTGAGTACCCAAAAATTTGGAGCTAAGGAGCACGTTTGAGCTTAAGGGTGGGGTGACGACCCTTGATGAAAATTAAGAGAACATGCTACTAGCTAGGCCTAGAGGCCTCAGGGAGTTTTCCTAACCCTGGTTTTAAATTTTATTTGATGCTTTGGGGACATAGCATCTTTTTAAGTGTGGGGTGGAGGAATGAATTCCTAGTTTTTACTGCTTTATCGAGTCTTTTTGTATTTTTAGGTGGGTTCCTTGGCTTTTGTTTTCGGTACTTTTCCTGAGGATAGTCCCTTTGAACCGATAGGGAGTAAATTTTTTACTTTTTATTTTATTTTTTTAGAGAAAAGAAAAGACCCTTTTGAGTTGTGTGATACTTGATATTTAGGCCTAATTTTGAATAATACTTTCTTGTGAATGCTTGATTGCTATTGAAATTGCAAACTCTTTGACACCAAGGTTCATGGTTGTGACTTTGTATATAACTTATTTTATTTTGTAGTTTGTTATGACCCTGTCTCTCTTAGAAGTAGAATTGATCCATCTTGATTGATACTTGTGCCATGTGTGGTGAGAATTTGTTTATTCCATGTTTTGCATCTTAGTCTAGAACTTGTCCTGCATGTTATTGAAGCGAAATAAAAAGTATTGCTCAGTTTAGGAGATGATAATAGGCTTTTTTTTATTTGTCTTGTAAATTTTAGCCTTTTCAGATATTATATCACTAGTTAGCCCTTTTGAGCCTGTAGCCTTTTGTTGGTAGCCATATTTTTCCCTTAACTATTTTGTTGAATCCCTAGTTTTTGCACCTTGCTTCCTTGAGCACTGTAACATAGACTTATTATAATTGTTATATCTGGAAAAATAAAAGGGGTGGTTGAATGAAAAAAGGTAATCAATGATAGCTACAAAGTGATGAAAAAAGCCCTCTTCGAAAGAATGTGACATGAAAAAAAAAATTTCTTTGAGAAAAAAATATATTATTGTGAAAGAAAAAAATGATTGAAGCATTCTTGAGATTATGAGAATTACTTGTGAAATAATTGTTGAAGAGAGGGCTGAAAATAAAGAGAAGAAAATAATGGGTGATGAAGTCTAAAAATACAAAGTGCTTAGGGAAGTGTAAGTCACTATTATATAGTTTTCCTACCTATCCCTTAGCCTACATTACAACCCGTTAAAGTCCTATTTGATTCTATTCAAGCATGCTTAATTAGCGGAGATGTACATAATGGGCAAGCCTATGGTTCTTTGTGCATACATGTGAATTTTATTTGTGAGTGTGAGAGTTGTTCTTTGACGCTAAGTTCTTAATTTATATTCAATCTTTTGAATTGAGTGTGTGGACTATTTCTTCTTGTGAGGACACTTGTTTCATGATAGATAGGTGATGTTATTAACTTTCTTTGATGAGAGTAGGTGAGCAAGCTTAAATTTGATGAGTTCAGAGTCTTTCCTTGAGGTTAGGAGGTTAGAGGTTTGTTGTTTATTTGGATGTCTTGCATAATGAGCGGGAACTGTACTTGATGCTTTCAAATTTCAATATGGCCTAATTGTTTGTATCAACCAAAGTGATGGCTTCCTAGTATGATTTTTGAGATGAGCTTTAATGTTTGCTCGAGGACGAGCAAAAGTTTAAGTGTGGGGTGTTGATCTGAGGCAAAAAAATATATTTTCTTATCATTAATTGCCTCATATTTATTATTTATATTTGTCCTTTTTGAGCATGAATTTTATGGATTGTGCTAAATAGTGTATTTTATTTGTAGGATTAAATTAGTGTAAAGTTGAAGAAGTTTGGAGCTAAAACGAATTAAAGATAGAAGATTGAAGAAGAAAATCAAGCAGGCAGCTTAATGGATTAAATTGAATATTATATTAATATTTATATATATGTATGCAAATTGCGCAGAAGTTGATGAAAGCCAATTGATATCAGCCTTATTACCACGTGGCATCGTGCGAAGGAACTTAAAAATTGAAGACACACAGCAGCAAGCAAAATCGAGGCGGTGCACTGATCAACAATGAATTTTAATTCCTTTTAGTTTTGGGTTCCTAATTTGTTTTGGACTCAGTTATTTTATTTAGGTTTTCTATATCTATAATTAGTCTATAGAAATAATTTATTGGAGATATATTGTGTAAGAAAATGTTCAATATTTTTAGGGTTCTTTTCTTTCTTATTTTCTTAGGTATTTTAGTAGCTAAATGACCCTTGTATCTGTGGCTGCGGGCCATGGGTAATTGTTGAACATCGATGGTTTTGAATTAATGTTGGTTATCGGTTTAAATTACTTTGTATTCTTGTTTTTAGTATTCATGCTGATCCCATAGAAATAAATCTATTGTTATTCTTGCGACTCGGAAATAAAGAGGTAGATAAGACAAAGAATGCAAGAGCTTGTTCTAACTTTGTTAGAATTCGTGTTCAGGGTGAACGCCCGGACGAACACCTCGCTTGTTACGAACAGATGAAGAATATAATGCCGCCAATTAGGACTGCAATCCCCGTCAACGATGTAGTGTATCCGGCTAGTTGAGTAGGGCGATTAGAGGTCAGAGAGGACCATGATATAAAATCACCCTTGTAAATTCAGTAATTTGATAACCTTTGTTAATTCATTACATGAGTGCGATACATGAAACCCTATGCATGTGCAAGCCCGTGGAATTTCCCAATCCCTGTAAGTTAATTCTTAGTATTTTAATTTTTGCATTCTTTATTTCCTTTTGACACTCTGAAATAAGTAATTTAGATAGTATAATTTAGTAAATAGTTAATTGACAAGTCTCTGTGGGTTCGATATTCCGGTTCTTAAAGAGCCACTTATTACTTCTGCGACCACGTACACTTGCGTGTGCAATTGGAAGCAACAAGTTTTTTGGCGCCGCTGCCGGGGACTTAGAAATTAACTATTCTTCTAGGTTATACTTCTTATTTTTATTTATTTAAAATTTTCTTTTTTTTTGTTTTATTAATTAGTTTTTTTTCCGAACAATAAATTTTTTTTCCTTTGAATAATTTGGTACTCTTATTGATATGACTGATTGGGATAAATCGTGGTTGGGTGAGAAGTATCCTTGTATTATTGTAATAGACCCCACTTGGATATCGAGTGTCCTATTTGTCATATATGTGGTGGTCAATTTGGTCATTGGAATGGTTGTCCTAACTCTTATTCCCCTCCCCCTCCCCCTATTATGAATTCTTCTGTTATCTGTTTGATGTGACAGGGGTGATGAAGTGGGGAATGGCCAAAGAGGTGGAGGTACGCAGGAATTATGGGAACACGTATAACTCTAGTTGAGGAACACCCTAATTCTCATGGGGTGAAATCAGAATCAACACCAAAAAATCAGCTCAAGGCAGAACAATACAGACCACAAGGTAAGTGGACAACAATTTTCACAGCCAGAATAATCAAGGTTGCGAAGCAAGGGGGCATGACTAAGGAGGAGTTGTTCCAAAAGCTAGGTACAGAAATCAGCAACAAGTTTTTGGCTGTTGGCAGGGGTGATACAATGGATAATGCAAAACAAGAGGTTCACAATGTGAATTCATTTATGGAATGTGCGGACATGCTGGACAAAGTTAATTTAAAAATCTCAAAACAAATGTTGGAATGCGTGGAAGAGCAATAAAAAAATCAGAGAAATGCAAGCTACACTTGACGATATTGGATTGCAAATTGCAGTCCTAGCTAAAATAGATGAAGATATTGAATCCCAACAAAGAGAAAGTCATGAAGAAGCAGAGATAGTGAGCCAATATTGGATACAAGGATAAATTCAACTTCTAAAGTGTCAAGAGTCTATCTGTGATGGTCTGACATACATGACAACCCAACTGATAGAAGTAAGAGTTGAGCTCACACAAGAAATAGATCAATTTGGCTCAGATATTCAAGACTTGGAGGCTCACTTGAACAAAAAGATTGAGGCGTCTGATGTCCAATCACCAATTGTTGTGGATGATGACCAACTAGTGGAGCAAAAAGAGGAATTCCAACCATTCAACTATACCGTATTCCTTAATGTCGATGTTGAGAAAAAGTACAAAAGTGAGAATGTTGTAAATAATGTTGCTTTGGAGTTGAGGCATATTGGACTTCATTCTAAACATTTTTCTACATTATGCTTAGATGATGGCATGAAATTCGATTCATCTGAACTAATAGAGGAGTGTCTAGATGAGGAACAATGCCCCTACATTCTAAAGTTTTCTAATTCACGTAGACAAAACGACATTCCTCACATAAGGGCCAAGAAGTGCAAGATGCGACATTTATTACTTGGTTCTTTTATCTTTATACCACTGCCCCTAGAGAGGAGCAGAAAAATTGATGCAAAGTTAGGGGTACAATTCATAAGTTCAAAGTGGAAAGAAAAGTGGTGAACTTAATTAGGTCGTGCCGCGACGTTAAATTAGGCGCTTATTGGGAGGCAACCCAATTGGTAGTGTGGCTTCTTATTATTATTATTATTATTATTATTATTATTTTATATAGTGTCATTTTTTTTCTTCTTTTCTTTTGGTCTTGTTTTTGCAGATTAGGGGAAGTCTGAGTACCCAAGAATTTGGAGCTAAGGAGCACGTTTGAGCTTAAGGGTGGGGTGACGACCTTTGATGAAAATTAAGAGAACATGCTACTAGCTAGGCCTAGAGGCCTTAGGGAGTTTTCCTAACCCTTGTTTTAAAATTTTATTTGATGCTTTGGGGACATAGCATCTTTTTAAGTGTGGGGTGGAGGAATGAATTCCTAGTTTTTACTGCTTTATCGAATCTTTTTGTATTTTTAGGTGGGTTCCTCGGCTTTTGTTTTCGGTACTTTTCCTGAGGATAGTCCCTTTGAACCGATAGGGAGTAAATTTTTTACTTTTTATTTTATTTTTTTTAGAGAAAAGAAAAGACCATTTTGAGTTGTGTGATACTTGCTATTTAAGCCTAATTTTAAGTAGTATGTTCTTGTGAATGCTTGATTGCTAATGAAATTGCAGACTCTTTGACACCAAGGCTCATGGTTGTGACTTCGTTTATAGCTTATTTTATTTTGTAGTTTGTTATGATCCTGTCTCTCTTAGAAGTGGAATTGATCCATCTTGATTGATACTTGTGCCATGTGTGGTGAGAATTTTTTTATTCCATGTTTTGCATCTTAGTCTAGAACTTGCCCTGCATGTTATTGAAGCGAAATAAAAAGTGTTGCTCAGTTTAGGAGATGATAATAGGCTTTCTTTGATTTGTCTTGTAAATTTTAGCATTTTCAGATATTATATCACTAGTTAGCACTTTTTGAGCCTGTAACCTTTTCTTGGTAGCCATATTTTACCCTTAACTATTTTGTTGAATCACTAGTTTTTGCACCTTCCTTCCTTGAGCACTGTAGCATAGACTTATTATGATTGGTAAATCTGAAGAAAAAAAGGGATGGTTGAGTGAAAAAAGGTAATCAATGATAGCTACAAAGTGATGAAAAAAGCCCTCTTTGAAAGAATGTGACATGAAAAAGAAAAAAAAGGGAGAAGAAAAATAAAATCTTTGAGAAAATAAAACAAAGAAAAAAAATTGTGAAAGAAAAAAAAAATGATTGAAGTATTCTTGAGATGTTGAGAATTATTTGTGAAATAATTGTTGAAGAGAGGGCTAAAAATAAAGAGAAGAAAATAATGGGTGATGAAGTCTAAAAATACAAAGTGCTTAGGGAAGTGTAAGTCACTATTATATAGTTTTCCTACCCGTCCCCTAGCCTACATTACAACCCTTAAAAGTTCTATTTGATTTTATTCGAGCATGCTTAATTAGTGGAGATGTACATAATGGGCAAGCATATGGTTCTTTGAGCATACATGTGAATTTTATTTGTGAGTGTGAGATTTGATCTTTGATCTGAAGTCCTTAATTTATATTCAATCTTTTGAATTGAGTGTGTGGACTATTTCTTCTTGTGAGGGCACTTGTTTCATGATAGATAGGTGATGTTATTAACTTTCTTTGATGAGAGTAGGTGAGCAAGCTTAAATTTGATGAGTTCAGAGTCTTTCCTTGAGGTTAGGAGGTTAGAGGGTTGTTGTTTATTTGGATGTCTTGCATAATGAGCGGGAATTGTACTTGATGTTTTCAAATTTCAATATGGCCTAATTGTTTGTATCAACAAAAGTGATGGCTTCCTAGTATGATTTTTGAGATGAGCTTTAATGTTTGCTCGAGGACGAGCAAAAGTTTAAGTGTGGGGTGTTGATCTGAGGCCAAAAATATATTTTCTTATCATTAATTGCCTCATATTTATTATTTATATTTGTCCTTTTTGAGCATGAATTTTATGGATTGTGCTAAATAGTGTATTTTATTTGTAGGATTAAATTAGTGTAAAGTTGAAGAAGTTTGGAGCTAAAACGAATTAAAGATAGAAGATTGAAGAAGAAAATCAAGCAGGCAGCTTAATGGATTAAATTGAATATTATATTAATATTTATATATATGTATGCAAATTGCGCAGAAGTTGATGAAAGCCAATTGATATCAGCCTTATTACCACGTGGCATCGTGCGAAGGAACTTAAAATTGAAGACACACAGCAGCAAGCAAAATCGAGGCGGTGCACTGATCAACAAGGAATTTTAATTCCTTTTAGTTTTGGGTTCCTAATTTGTTTTGGACTCAGTTATTTTATTTAGGGTTTTCTATATCTATAAATAGTCTATAGAAATAATTACTGGAAGGAAGACACTTTGTAAGAAAAAATTGTCAATACTTTTTAGTGTTCTTTTCTTCTTCTTTTTCTTAGGTATTTGTAGCTAAAGACCCTTGTTTTGGGGCTGCGATCATGGGTAATTGTTGAACATCGATTGTTTTGAATTAATGTTGGTTATCGTTTAAATTACTTTTGTATTCTTGTTTTAGTATTTCATGCTTGATCACCATAGAAATAAATCTATTGTCTATTCTTGGACTGGAGAGATAAAGAGGTAGATAGACCAAAGAATGCAAAGAGCTTGCTCTAACTTTGTTTAGATTCGTGTTCAGGAGTGACGCCCGGACGAACACCTCGCTTGGTTACGAAACAGGATGAAATATAAATGCTCGCCAATTAGGACTGCATATCCCCGCTCAACGATGTAGTTATCCGGCTAGTTGGAGTAGGCGATTAGAGGTCGAGAGACCATGATCATAAAATCAACCCTGTAAATCAGTAATTTGATAACCTTAGTTAATTCATTACATGAGTGCGATACATGAAACCCTATGCATGTTGCAGCCCTGGAATTGTCCCAATCCCTGTAAGTTAATCTTAGTATTTAATTTTTGCATTCTTTTATTTCTTTTGACACTCTTAAATAAATAATTAGACTAGTATAATTTAGTAAATAGTTAATTGACAAGTTTCTGTGGGTTCGATATTCCGGTTCTTAAAGAGCCACTTATTACTTTTGCGACCACGTACACTTGCGTGTGCAATTGGAAGCAACAAGTTTTTGGCGCCGTTGCCGGGGACTTAGAAATTAACTATTCTATTAGGTTATACTTTTTCTTTTTATTTATTTATTTATTTTTAATTTTTTTAGTTACATTTTTTTTTCTACACAATTAAAAAAAATTTCCATTGAATAATTTGATACTCTTATTGATATGACTGATTGGGATATATCGTGGTTGGGTGAGAAGTATCCTTGTAATTATTGTAATGGACCCCACTTGGATATCGAGTGTCCTATTTGTCATATATGTGGTGGTCAATTTGGTCGTTGGAATGGTTGTCCTAACTCTTATTCCCCTCCCCCTCCCCCCTATTATGATTCTTCTGTTATCTGTGATGTTGACAGGGGTGATGAAGTGGGGAATGCCCAAAGAGGTGGAGGTACGCAGAATTATGGGAACACGTATAACTCTAGTTGGAGGAACCACCCTAACTTCTCATGGGGTGGAAATCAGAATCAACACCAAAATCAGGCTCAAGGGCAGAACCAATACAGACCACAAGGTAATGGACAACAATTTCAACAGCCAAATAATCAAGGTGCGAAGCAAGGGGGCATGACTAAGGAGGAGTTGTTCCAAAAGCTAGGTACAGAAATCAGCAACAAGTTTTTGGCTGTTGGCAGGGGTGATACAATGGATAATGCAAAACAAGAGGTTCACAATGTGAATTCATTTATGGAATGTGCGGACATGCTGGACAAAGTTAATTTAAAAATCTCAAAACAAATGTTGGAATGCGTGGAAGAGCAATAAAAAAATCAGAGAAATGCAAGCTACACTTGACGATATTGGATTGCAAATTGCAGTCCTAGCTAAAATAGATGAAGATATTGAATCCCAACAAAGAGAAAGTCATGAAGAAGCAGAGATAGTGAGCCAATATTGGATACAAGGATAAATTCAACTTCTAAAGTGTCAAGAGTCTATCTGTGATGGTCTGACATACATGACAACCCAACTGATAGAAGTAAGAGTTGAGCTCACACAAGAAATAGATCAATTTGGCTCAGATATTCAAGACTTGGAGGCTCACTTGAACAAAAAGATTGAGGCGTCTGATGTCCAATCACCAATTGTTGTGGATGATGACCAACTAGTGGAGCAAAAAGAGGAATTCCAACCATTCAACTATACCGTATTCCTTAATGTCGATGTTGAGAAAGAGTACTAAAGTGAGAATGTTGTAAATAATGTTGCTTTGGAGTTAAGGCATATTGGACTTCATTCTAAACATTTTTCTACATTATGCTTAGATGATGACATGAAATTCGAGTCATCTGAACTAATAGAGGAGTGTCTAGATGAGGAACAAGGCCCCTACATTCTAAAGTTTTCTAATTCACGTAGACAAAACGACATTCCTCACATAAGGGCCAAGAAGTGCAAGATGCGACATTTATTACTTGGTTCTTTTATCTTTATACCACCGCCCCTAGAGAGGAGCAGAAAAATTGGTGCAAAGTTAGGGGTACAATTCATAAGTTCAAAGTGGAAACAAAAGTGGTGAACTTAATTAGGTCGTGCCGCGACATTAAATTAGGCGCTTATTGGGAGACAACTCAATTGGTAGTGTAACTTCTTATTTTATTTTATTTTTAATTTTTTTAGTGTCATTTTTTCCTTTTGGTCTAGTGTTTACACGTTTTGGAGAAGTCTGAGTACCCAAAAATTTGGAGCTAAGGAGCACGTTTGAGCTTAAGGGTGGGGTGACGACCCTTGATGAAAATTAAGAGAACATGCTACTAGCTAGGCCTAGAGGCCTCAGGGAGTTTTCCTACCCCTTGTTTTAAATTTTATTTGATGCTTTGGGGACATAGCATCTTTTTAAGTGTGGGGTGGAGGAATGAATTCCTAGTTTTTACTGCTTTATCGAGTCTTTTTGTATTTTTAGGTGGGTTCCTCGGCTTTTGCTTTCGGTACTTTTCCTGAGGATAGTCCCTTTGAACCGATAGGGAGTAATTTTTTTACTTTTTATTTTATTTTTTTAGAGAAAAGAAAAGACCCTTTTGAGTTGTGTGATACTTGATATTTAGGCCTAATTTTGAATAATACTTTCTTGTGAATGCTTGATTGCTATTGAAATTGCAAACTCTTTGACACCAAGGTTCATGGTTGTGACTTTGTATATAACTTATTTTATTTTGTAGTTTGTTATGACCCTGTCTCTCTTAGAAGTAGAATTGATCCATCTTGATTGATACTTGTGCCATGTGTGGTGAGAATTTGTTTATTCCATGTTTTGCATCTTAGTCTAGAACTTGTCCTGCATGTTATTGAAGCGAAATAAAAAGTATTGCTCAGTTTAGGAGATGATAATAGGCTTTTTTTTATTTGTCTTGTAAATTTTAGCCTTTTCAGATATTATATCACTAGTTAGCCCTTTTGAGCCTGTAGCCTTTTGTTGGTAGCCATATTTTTCCCTTAACTATTTTGTTGAATCCCTAGTTTTTGCACCTTGCTTCCTTGAGCACTGTAACATAGACTTATTATAATTGTTATATCTGGAAAAATAAAAGGGGTGATTGAATGAAAAAAGGTAATCAATGATAGCTACAAAGTGATGAAAAAAGCCCTCTTCGAAAGAATTTGACATGAAAAAAAAAATTTCTTTGAGAAAAAAATATATTATTGTGAAAGAAAAAAATGATTGAAGCATTCTTGAGATTATGAGAATTACTTGTGAAATAATTGTTGAAGAGAGGGCTGAAAATAAAGAGAAGAAAATAATGGGTGATGAAGTCTAAAAATACAAAGTGCTTTAAGGGAGTGTAAGTCACTATTATTGTTTTTCCTACCTATCCCTTAGCCTACATTACAACCCGTTAAAGTCCTATTTGATTCTATTCAAGCATGCTTAATTAGCGGAGATGTACATAATGGGCAAGCCTATGGTTCTTTGTGCATACATGTGAATTTTATTTGTGAGTGTGAGAGTTGTTCTTTGACGCTAAGTTCTTAATTTATATTCAATCTTTTGAATTGAGTGTGTGGACTATTTCTTCTTGTGAGGGCACTTGTTTCATGATAGATAAGTGATGTTATTAACTTTCTTTGATGAGAGTAGGTGAGCAAGCTTAAATTTGATGAGTTCAGAGTCTTTCCTTGAGGTTAGGAGGTTAGAGGTTTATTGTTTATTTGTATGTCTTGCATAATGAGCGGGAATTGTACTTGATGTTTTCAAATTTCAATATGGCCTAATTGTTTGTATCAACCAAAGTGATGACTTCCTAGTATGATTTTTGAGATGAGCTTTAATGTTTGCTCGAGGACGAGCAAAAGTTTAAGTGTGGGGTGTTGATCTGAGGCAAAAAAATATATTTTCTTATCATTAATTGCCTCATATTTATTATTTATATTTGTCCTTTTTGAGCATGAATTTTATGGATTGTGCTAAATAGTGTATTTTATTTGTAGGATTAAATTAGTGTAAAGTTGAAGAAGTTTGGAGCTAAAACGAATTAAAGATAGAAGATTGAAGAAGAAAATCAAGCAGGCAGCTTAATGGATTAAATTGAATATTATATTAATATTTATATATATGTATGCAAATTGCGCAGAAGTTGATGAAAGCCAATTGATATCAGCCTTATTACCACGTGGCATCGTGCGAAGGAACTTAAAAATTGAAGACACACAGCAGCAAGCAAAATCGAGGCGGTGCACTGATCAACAATGAATTTTAATTCCTTTTAGTTTTGGGTTCCTAATTTGTTTTGGACTCAGTTATTTTATTTAGGGTTTTCTATATCTATAAATAGTCTATAGAAATAATTATTGGGAGATACTGGGTAAGGAAGACACTTTGTAAGGAAAAATTGTCAATACTTTTTAGGGTTCTTTTCTTCTTCTTTTTCTTAAGTATTAGTAGCTACAGACCCTTGTTCTGGGGCTGCGGCCATGGGTAATTGTTGAACATCGATTGTTTTGAATTAATGTTGGTTATCGCTTAAATTACTTTTGTGTTCTTGTTTTAGTATTTCATGCTAGACTACCATAGAAATAAATCTATTGTCTATTCTTGGACTCGAGAGATGAAGAGGTAGATAGACCAGAGAATGCAAAGAGCTTGTTCTAACTTTGTTTAGATTCGTGTTCAAGAGTGACGCCCGGACGAACACCTCGCTTGGTTACGAAACAAGATGAAATATAAATGCTCGCCAATTAGGACTGCATATCCCCGCTCAACGATGTAATTAGACAGCTAGTTGGAGTAGGCGATTAGAGGTCGAGAGATCATGATCATAAAATCAACCCTGTAAATCAGTAATTTGATAACCTTAGTTAATTCATTGCATGAGATGCGATACATGAAACCCTATGCATGCTGCAGCCCTGGAATTGTCCCAATCAGTGTAAGTTAATCTTAGTATTTAATTCTTGCATTCTTTTATTTGTTTTGACACTCTTAAATAAATAATTAGACTAGTATAATTTAGTAAATAGTTAATTGACAAGTCTCTGTGGGTTCGATATTCTGGTTCTTAAAGAGCCATTTATTACTTCTGCGACCACGTACACTTGCGTGTGCAATTGGAAGCAACACAAAGTCTTTAGACTTCAAGCGCAAAAAGAATTGGAAAGGAATGAGAAAGACAAAGAGACCGGAGAAGGACTCTCTAAGAAAAAGAAAAAGTCAAATTCCAAGAAGGAAAAATGGTATTTAAAAAAGAGAGAGAAGAGAAAAATAAAGTGCTATAATTATCAAGTGCTGGGATTTTTCTCGTGACTGTACCGAGCCGAAAAAGGTAGCATTTCTAAACGCATCTCTAAGTGCTACATATGTTTCTAGTACTTCTTTACTAACTAAATCTTATCCTATGTAGATTGTAGACTCAGAATTCACCCACCACATGAGTCGAGATCGAGAAGCGTTTGTGGGGTTTCATCGAGTTTCATCTAAATCAAGGTGGATCTATGTAGAAAATAATGCTAAACTAGAAGTCAAAGGGATAGGCACTTGCAAAGTTGACTTGTGTGGTGGACATTTTTTGATGTTGCATGACGTCCTATATGCTCCAGAAATTCGACAAAACTTAGTATCTGTGTTTGTTCTTTTAGACGTTGATTTTGATTTATTTTTTAGCCGTAATGGTGTTAGAATAACTCTAGATAATATTTTATATGATTTTAGACTTCGTTATGATCGTTTTATCATTTTAGATTGTAATCCTTCAACTTATGACTATTATGTTGACTGTTGTGTAATGACATGTTATACAAGTAACAATGATATTGATATTATTACATGGCATACATGATTAGGTCACATAGGGCAAGATCGAATGAATAGGTTGGCAAAGAAAGGGCATTTATGTTCTTCCACCAAAATTGATATGCCAACTTGTGAAAATTCTCTTGCTGAAAAGATTATACGTAAACCATTTGGGAAGGCTAAAAAAGCTGAGTTCCCACTTCAATTAATTCATTTTGATATTTGTGACCCAATCAATGTGAGGGCAAGGTCTGGTGCTACATACTTAATTACATGTATTGATAATTTCACGCGCTTTGATTATGTCTATTTGATTTCTCATAAATTTGAAGCAAATGGGTGCTTTAAAAGATATATGAATGAAGTTAAAAATTAATTAGATAAAAACATAAAGACTTTAAGAACCGATCGAGGACGTGAATATTTGTCAAAAAATTTAAAGATTTATTTACTAAAAAGGGTATTATCAGACAGTTAACTACTCCTTATACACCCCAACAAAATGGTGTAGCTGAAAGAAGGAATAAAACATTGTTGGACATGACAAGATTAATGATGGTGCGGGCAAATTTGTCTATCTCTTTCTGGGGAGATACATTATTGACAGCAGCCTACATATTGAATAAAGTGCCTTCTAAATCAGTATTTTCCACTCCTTATGAACTTTGGACTGTTTATAAAACAAACTTGAATGATCTACAACCTTGGAGTTGTGCTGCATATATTAAAGATCGTTTGGTGAGTTTGATAAACTAAGTCCAAAAGGAAAGAAATGTATCTTTATAAGATACTCTGAACACTCTAAAGGATATGTGTTTATTGAAGAGTTGGAAGATGGAAGTATTACTGAAATAGTATCATGAGATGTCAAATTTTTTAAAAATAATTTTCCCAAAAAGGGTGAAATAGAAGAAGGTGAGCCTCTCTACAAAATGTTGAATTCAGAAGATCAGGTAATTTCATTAGACATACTTGATAAATCAATAGATCAAGAAATGATTCCTAGTCCAAGTGGGAGTTTGAATCTCAAAATCCTATGGAGGAATTTGAACTTCAATTATGTAAGAGTACAAGAAAAGGTGTACTTAAATGATCTTATGAGATAGAGGATTATGTTTTCTTAGTATCTCCTATAGAATTAGATGAACCTAATTCTGTGACTGAGGCTTTATCGAGCCCTAAAAAGGATGAATGGTTAAAAGCGATAAAAGAAGAATTAGAGTCCATGAAAACCAACAAAGTCTGGGATCTAGTTGACCTTCCTCAGGGACGTAGAGCTATTGGAAATATATGAATTCCCAAAGTTAAACACAAATCAGATGGGTCAATAGAAAGACACAAATTCCGATTGGTGGCAAAAGGCTTTACTTAAGAAATTGAAATAGACTATGAGAAAATATTTTCACTAGTTGTGAAGTTTACCTCTGTATGATTACTTTTAGCTATTGTTGCACGTTTAGATCTAGAATTATACAAAATGGATGCAAAGATCACTTTTCTCAATGGAGAATTAAACTAGGAAATCTACATGGAACAACTAGTAGATTTCGTTGTTAAAGGTCAAGAAAAGAAAGTTTGTAAATTGAAAAGATCAATTTATGGCCTAAAGCAATCTTCAAGGTAGTGGTACCTGAGATTTCATAAGGAGGTGATGTCATTTGATTTCATCATGATCGATGTAAACCATTGTATCTATGTGAAAAAGTTCAATAGAAAATTTGTAATTCTTTCTCTTTACGTAGATGATGTTTTATTAGTTAGAAATAATTTAGAGTATGTGAAAACTATCAAGTCATAACTTTCAAAATCATTTGACATGAAAGATATGAGTGAAGCAAACTATATATTAGGTGTTAAGATCCAAAGAGACCGTTCCCAAAAAAAATTTAGTTTATCTCAAGAAACATATATAAAGAAAATATTGGAACACTTTCGAATGAATAGTTATAAATCGATGAATACTCCTGTAGCAAAGGGTGAAACTTTAAGCCTTGAAATGTGTCCAAAGACTGAAAAACAAAAGGAATCAACAATGGTACCTGAGATTTCTAGTGTTGTTGGGAGTTTGATGTACGCTATGATGAGTACTCGTCCAGACATTTGTTATGCTCTAAGTCTGGTTGGCCAGTATCAATCCAATCTTAGAAGAGATTATTGGAAAGCAGTAAAGAAAATATTTCGATACCTCAAGGAAACTGTAGATCATTCACTATGTTATAGTGGATGTGATTTATTCATAAGAGGTTATACAGATGCTGATTGGGCTGGTGCCTAGTGTGATAGAAAATCAACCTCCGATTATGCTTTTTTACTTAATGGTGGTGCTATTCCATGGAAAAGTAAGAAAAAAACTTGCACAACTCTTTCAACCATGAAATCTGAATTCGTGACTTATGCGTCTATAGTACAAAAAGTTGTTTTGTTAAAGAGATTCTTTGAGCATTTAAATATTGCAAAGAATTCTAAGGGTCCTATGATTCTATATTGTGACAGTCAAGCGACTATCGCATACACGAAGGATCCTAAGTATCACATCAAGACCAAGCACATTGACATCAAGTATAACTTTTGAGAGACATAGTAGCAAGTGTAGAAATAACTTTACAATACATTCATACCCATGAATAATAGTTGATCCTTTTACAAAGGCAATATCTAGAGACTTGTTTGAGAAACATGTTAAAACTCTAGATTTGTATAGGATATGATAATATTTATGTATTGTAAAATAACTTGGTTGTTATAAAATTCTCATCAATATAATACTATTGAATTTATGTTCATATATCGTATGCATGTGATATTGTGTTAGAAATAAAGTGTGTCAAACAAGTCACGAGATTGGCTCTCTCAAACGAGCAATTGCCTCTTACATCGAGGAACTTGAAGAGATGAGTTTCACCATCATGTTACGACTTATTTTTGGTTAGCCAGATAAGAGTCTCTCTAAAGAAGAGAAATTTGAGGATCATTGAAGAGAAAAGCTCGGGTTAGACATCTAGAGGTGTCTAGACCAAGATATGTACGATGTTTGAATGATTAAAAGAATGAGAGACACACATCAATATAAGGTGAGGACATCATAGCACGTGTTTCATACCACGTGTGCTAAGCGACCGTAGGGTTAATGGAAGAATGGTTCTTTGCTTCTTCATTATGTGAGACCCTGAAAGTTATATTAACTTTTCATTGAAATACGATTAGACCTTTGACTATTTCTTGAAGTTTCGATCAGTGTTGCTACTTTAGGATGTTACTAATAGCCATGAGTAATTCGATAATGCAGTGCATGTCTAGGAAAGCAGTTGATTAGAAACATATATATTTGAGTGGAAAGGAAAGACGATTATAATGAATAATTTAACTTGTATACACAAGATGGTTATTACACTAACCATATGGGTGTCAAGTGTAATTGTGAATATAAAGTTAAACATAAACTCGAGTTCACCTCGATAGGAGGATGAGGGATCAGATATGTAATTACTGATGTAGTAAATGATGTCTGAGGTATTATGAGTAATAATGTCCTCATTTAGTAGCGAATTCTTTTCATATGTGATTTGATTCTTATATGGAGCTCGTAAAAACTTTTTTTTGGTAAGCTCTTAATGCTCGCAGGTCGCACAAATTATTTGTCGTATGAATTGAATGTCTTGTTAATGTCGTATTGCTTGGGTCTTGTTCACAATGTGCGAAGTGAGAGATGTAAGAATTTTAGGTCATGGGTTATGGGTCGCCCATGGTGACCCGATCCGACTCGAATATGACCCAACCCGATCCGAATCCTACCCATTTCATTTTTACTCTGATTAGAAGATAAGGAAAAAGAGTTAACTGATTAGTAAATCCCCTTTAAATTTAATCTCTGTTTCTTCTTCTCAGTGTGTGCGATAACAAAAACAAAAAGAATTTTCTTTCTAACTAACATCCAACACTGACACTTAGTTTGTCAACAAAAACAATCTTTGTTTACTAGTAATTCAAAGAGGGATTTGGAAGAACTCGTTTTGGTAGCGAAATCAACATGAACAACTTCCGCTGCAAACATAGGTACACAATTGTTGATCTCGCTCTGAATTCTTTCAGATATATCCCTTCCATTAAGTAATGTATCATTTACAATGTATCAAACAACTAAGGAATGTATTTGAGAGCAATGAAAAATTTATAATTTTTGTAATTGAAAAACTTTCGGGATAAAATGTAATTAGTCCCCAAAATGTATGAGATTTATGTAGTTTTCCCTTAATCTATAGTTGAAATATATTGATAATGTTAATAATTGTGTATCTTCATGTATCTATCACTTTAATCAAAGGGTAAGATGTTGGGCCCATGCTCTAGAGTATACAAATATATAACATTAGGCCTATAGTTAATACTATCAGTATCCGTATGTAGACACACATATATATAGAGGGGTGTCAAATGCGAGGATTGGGTTCAAATTGGAGATATTAAAATGGGTTGAAATAGAAATTGGGTTGAGTTATGACCCGCCCAAATTTACTTTGGGCTCAAACGAGTTGGTCTTGAATGAGCTAAAAATCGGGTTGGGTCATGACCCGCTCAATTTGATCCGCTTAATCTCAATAATTTTAACATGTTATTATTTAACTTTTACAACCCCAATTTGAAAATTTCAACTCAAGAAAATAACAAAAATAAGTTACAAATGGATAGATAAATCATAGAAGATATAAAATAGATAGTAATTCATACCTTAAATATGAGAACATACATTACACTAATGCAAATAAAAAGTCTTATAACAGGTTGAAATTGGAGATTAAATTGCGCTCAATTGAAGATTCTTTAAAAATGGGTTAAGGTTTGAATGAGTTGAGATTGAACCCAATTCAAATTAGAAAAATTTACAGAAATGACTATAGTTTAAGGGTTAATATAGTCCAGAAGCTATAATTATGTTAATTACCATATGTAACTATATTTTAAGTGATCATCCCGCTGTATTCATTGTATACAAGGTAAGTTTATTACTGTGTACTATTATACAGTTTCAATTTTAAGGCACTAAACAAGGTATTTTCTATTTTTAAAACGGTAAGTCCTTAAATTTGTCCATTAAACTCGCAAACATCCCATTATTAAAGTATCATCTAATAATTACTCATTCAACGCTTAACCGCTGGAATTCTTATTGATTTAACAAAAATTAATATACAATTTACTCACTTCTCACTTTTCTCCATTGTTCTTTGTCAGAAATCTGAATTGTTACAGATATTTAGCATATGG
This sequence comes from Solanum appendiculatum, assembly GCA_018342035.1. NCBI lineage: Eukaryota > Viridiplantae > Streptophyta > Magnoliopsida > Solanales > Solanaceae > Solanum > Solanum appendiculatum. The sequence continues at coordinate 33,991 of JAGDQO010001730.1, forward strand.
AAAAACTAAAGAAATACACAGGATATAAATAAAGTGAATAAACATACAGTAAATACAATTATTATACCAATGAATACAACCACGGTGAGTTTATGTAACACCTCGGATTTTAAAAAGAGAGAAAAAGGCAGCATTTCAACTTTGAGGCAGTACCAACGACATCACCTACGGCCCGTTGGCCTGACCTACCAACCGTAGGTGGAGTCGTGGATCAGCCTGGGAAATTCAGCAAAATTTTGGCAATTTCCAATGTGACCTATGACTTGGACCTACGGCTCGTTGGTTGACCTACTAACCGTAGGTCAAGTCGTAGGTTGAGGGTCGACAGTTATTTTTAAAGGGGTCTTTAGGTCTTTTTCTTAATAGTTTAATTCCTAAATAAAGTCGGTTACCCTCTAATCTTAAGCACTATATAAGCCTTCTAAGCCTAATTTCTACCCTTCCTAATCACTTCTCAACTACTCTCAAAACCTCTCCAAATATTTCTCTCTCTAGAAGTAAAAAAGAAGAAGAAAGCTAGGGTTTGAAAGGGCAAGTCTCCAATTCCTCCATTGATTTCAAGCTTTCAGAATTGAGGTATGATAGCTTTCACCTATGGAATCCTTTCCTTCATAGGGTTCCTCAATTTTCAAAGTAAGAATTCTCAATTGAATTTAGGGTTTTCTTCTATCAAGGGAGTTCTTATCAATTATGATCCAATTGCTTTAATTATGACTTCTTATGCATGAAATTGAGTTGAATTGCATGTTTAAAATTGAATCCCCATGAACCCATATGAATTCCATGATTTCTAGACTATGATCATACTGTGTGGTTTTTGAACTATGAAAGATGAATAGGGAAATGGAATGATTTTAAGATGAATTTACATGAGCCCATGCATGATTTATGTCTTACCTTGGCAAGTAGGACACCTCTTTTCGGTGTGGGGTAGACACCAGATTCCATGTTATAGCTCGCATGGTCTTAAATGTATGTTAAAGGTAATTTCCCACAATAATGAACTAAAGTGACTTTCAAAGTATCTCATAAGTGTTTTAAGCATGTTTAGCTTGCATTGACCATGATCCTATGACTTATATTTCTAACCTCTCTTATCTCATGTTTTAGCTTGGTCTTTGCATGTTATGCAAATGTTCCCTTTTATCATGATCTTATGGTTTTATGCATAGTTATCATACTTGGTACATGTTTGTACTAACGCATACTCTTGCCTACATTGATTTATTGATGTAGGGCGTGGTGACTCCTCCCCATCCATTCGTGGCTAGAGCTTATAGTAGAAGAGCCTTGAAGACTTGGTGAGTCCTCATATGTTCGAGGACCTTGCCTTGTTATTCTTTTATGTTTCTTTACTTTTGGACTTGTATTGGGTTACGTCCCAACGTTCTTTCTATTCCTTTGATAGATGGCTTTGAGACTAAATGTAGATTTCCGCTATGCTTTGTGAACTCTTGTGATAATGAGTTGTCTTTGAACTTCTTACTTGATATTATCTTGTATGATGAATACTAAGTGGCTTGTACGAGGCCTTTCAGGGTCTTGTACGCCATGTCACGTTTAGGGGGTACTTTAGGTCATGACAAACTTGGTATTCAGAGCGCAAGGATTTAGAAATGTCTTAAGAAGTCACATAAGCCACATCGAGTAGAGTCTTGTTCATGGGTGTGAAGCGCGCCAAACTTATGAATGAGAGGCTATAAAATGTTTAGGAAGTTCCACTTCTTTCATTACCCTAAGTCGTACGATAAAGTGTAACTCTATATGTCCTTTCTCCTAATCTCTATTCGATGCTTTTAAGGAAATGGCCCCTCGAAGAGCATACGTTAGGAGGAATGTAAATGATAATGTGGAACAAGAAGCTCCTCAAGTTTCGGCCGACCCTTTGGCTGAGCAAGTGACTAATGCGGAGTTTAGGGCTGCTTTTCAAGTGTTGGCCCAAGCCATGATGGCTCAAGCCAATAGGGAGGTTATGGCTCCCGTGAACCCAAATGTGGGTACGGTGGCATCTAGAGTGAGGGACATCACTAGAATGAATCCTCCGGAATTTCATGGCTCTAAGGTTGAGGAAGATCGGCAAGAGGTTATTGATGAGGTGTACAAGGTGCTAATGATCATGGGCGTGTCGTCGACGCCGGAGGAAAAGGCGTAGTTGGCCGCTTATCAACTTAAGGGTGTGGCTCAAGTGTGGTTTGAGCAATGGAAGAGTGAGATGGTGGATGATGCGGGTCCTCTTGATTGGGAAAGTTCAAGGTTGCTTTCCTTGATAGGTTCTTTCCCCTTGAGATGAGGGAGACAAAGGTACTTGAATTTATCAATCTTGGTCAAGGAAACATGAGTGTGAATGAGTATGCTTTGAAGTTCACACGATTGTCTCAATATGCTCCTACTATGGTTGTTGATCCTAGGGCAAGGATGAGTAAGTTCGTTTTGGGGGTGTCCGAAATGGTGGTCAAGGAATGTCGTACTGTCATGCTTATTAATGATATGGACATTTCTCGTCTCATGGTGCAAGCCAAACAAATAGAAGAGGAGAAACTCAAGAAAATTCTAGCGAGGCAAAGAGGGCTAAGACCAGTGATGGTAATTTATCTTATTCAAGGTCCGATGGGTATAGTCGCCCTAAGTTTCGACAAAGGTTTTCCGATCAAGGCTCCTCCAATACTCCTCCTAAGTTCAACAAAGAAAGGGTGTCTAACCCTAAGCCTCAATGAGGGAATGGTGGTGGACCCCTATTGCCTACTTGTGCTAAGTGTGGAAAAAAGCATGAGGGCAAATGTCTAACTGGTTCTAATGCATGCTTTAGTTATGGTAAGATGGATCACAAGATAAGGGATTGTCCCTTAGTGGCTAAGAATGAAGGAGATAATCGTCAACGGGCTCAACCTCAACATCCTACGGGTTCAAGTGGGAATCTGAAGCAAAACCGATTCTGTGCGCTTCAGACTCATCAAGAGCAAGAGGGTTCCCCCTATGTGGTTACCGATATATTGAAGGTCTTTCATCTTGATGTTTACGCTTTGCTTGACCCCGGTGCTA
>JAGDQO010001732.1:0-18856 GCA_018342035.1 Solanum appendiculatum
ATGCTTGGCCACCATAGAAATAAATCTATTGTCTATTCTTGGACTCGAGAGATGAAGAGGTAGATAGACCAGAGAATGTAAAGAGCTTGTTCTAACTTTGATTAGATTCGTGTTAGGAGTGACGCCCAGACGAACACCTATCTTGGTTACGAAAAAGGATGAAATATAAATGCTCGCCAATTAGGACTGCCTATCCCCGCTCAACGATGTAGTTAGACAGCTAGTTGGAGTAGGCGATTAGAGGTCGAGAGATCATGATCATAATATTAACCCTGTAAATCAATAATGTGATAACTAAAATTGATTCTTTGCATGAGATGTGATACATCAAAACCCAAAGCATGCTGTAGCCCTGGAATTGTCCCTTAATTGATTAAAACACCAAAATTATAGTTATCCTTGTCAGTTAGTTTATTATTTAAATTGTTCGTAGTAGTAGTATTCAAAACCATATCGTTAATACTTTCTTTAAGTTGTAGATTTAATTGAATTGATATACATTGATCATAAGTCCCTTGGGTACGACAACCCGGTTCTAAAAGAGTCATTTATTACTTCTGCGACCACGTACACATGCGTGTGCATTTGGGAGCAACAAGTTTTTGGCGCCGCTGCCGGGGACTTAGAAGTTAATTTATATTTAATTCTTTTGAGTCTACTAGTGATTATTCGAAGTGCTAACAACTTGATCTTAGCCGTTCTGTATTGCAGGCAATTAGGATCTGAAGTCTGGCTCGCAAAGGTGATCTTGTTGAACCAGACGATGATCCTGAACGAGCCCTTAGACAACGAAGAAAGATGGCGAATCTTGGAAGACAACGAGAATTAGGATTAGATCTCCCCGAAAACCGGAAGGAGAACCCGGTTGACGATCGTGGAGAACACGTGGAAAGAGAACACATGGAGATACCTGCAGGGATAGCTCCGAGGCCAGTTCGTGATGTGGCAGTCCCACTCACCACTAGTATGACCTCGAGCATACGAAAACCACCGCCGGGTGGAAGATTTGACTTGAAACAATCCATGGTGCATCTCCTCCATACTAATGGGCAATTCACTGGCCTACCCCATGAAGATCCCCAAGTGCACCTCAGAGGTTTTCTAGAGATAACCAGCACTTATATTCCACATGGGGTATCAACTGAATATGTGCGATTGACCTTGTTCCCATTTTCACTTTTGGGAGAAGCGAGGCGATGGTTAGACTCTGAGCCTCCCAACTCTATCACCACATGGGATCAATTAGCAAAGAAGTTCCTTAATCGATTCTTCCCCTCAGGCAGAACCGCAAAACTGAGAGGTGAAATATTGAGTTTCAAGCAGAGAAGCGGAGAGAACATGTACCAAGCCTGGGATAGATTCAAACAATTGTTGCTTGCGTGTCCACATCACTATCAGGCAAATGAGGTATTAGCTCATACCTTTATTGAATGCCTTGAATATAATTCTAGGGTACTATTGATTACTGCAGCAGGTGGGCAAGCTCTTGAGAAGACCTATGATGAGTTAGTGGAGCTCTTGGACAAAATGTCTGAAAGCAACCCAGATTAGAATGGTGATACGCAAAGGAGCACAACATCAAAGGCTGCAGGTGTTTTGGAAGTGGATCAATTAACTGCACTGAATGCAAAATTGGATGCGCTAGCAACTAACTTCACCACTCAGCTCAAGAAGTTATCAGTCGGGCAGCAACAAGCACATGTAAATGTTGTACACCAACCGCAAGGATGGTGTGAAGTTTGCGGAAGTGGAGACCATGTGTCTGATTTTTGCAGTGAAAACCCAGACTCTGTGAACTATCTAGGGAATGCCCAAAGAGGTGGAGGTACGCAGAATTATGGTAACACGTATAACTCAAGCTGGAGGAACCACCCCAACTTCTCATAGGGTGGAAATCAGAATCAACACCAAAATCAGGCTCAAGGGCAGAACCAATAGAGATCACAAGGTAATGGACAACAATTTCAACAGCCAAGTAATCAAGGTGCGAAGCAAGGGGGAATGAATAATGAGGAGCTGTTCCAAAAGCTAAGTACAGAAAACAACAAGTTGGGAGAAGAGTTGAGAAGCATCCAATTAGCACAGAAAAATCTGGAAAGACAGTTTGCACAATTGGCTAATGCAGTCAATATGCGTCCTCCTGGAGGTCTTCCGGGTGACACGGATCCTAACCCAAGGCAACTGAATGCGGTGAGTACAAGGAGTGGATTACAACTGGAGGAACTAGCTCCAAAGAAGAGAAGTTCTGAGGCGGTGAGAGAAGAAAAGAAACCCGAAGAAGTGGTTCAAGAAGCGAATGTTGAGAGGATTGTTCCTCAAATAAAACCACCCCTTCCGTTTCCTCAAAAGTTCAAAAAGCAGAACGAGGACGAATGCTTCGTGAAGTTTCTGTCTCTCCTTAAACAAGTTCACATTAATCTTCCTTTGGTTGATATTTTGCAGGGAATTCCTAAGTACGCCAAGTATGTGAAGGATATAATGGCGAATAAGAAGAGATTGACTGAGTATGAAACAGTGGCACTCACGGAGGAGTGCAGTTTGAGAATTCAGAATAGACTACCCAAAAAGTTGAAAGATCCGGGCAGCTTCACAGTCCAAATCACCATTGGCCAAAGTGTTCATGCCCGCGGTTTGTGTGATTTGGGTGCTAGTATAAAACTCATGCCGGCATCTTTATACAATAAACTTGGGTTGGGTAGTCCAAAACCAACCACAATCATTCTCCAATTGGTCGATAGGTCGGTGGCAAGGCCGGAAGGAGTAGTAGAAGATGTCTTGGTGCAAGTTGGGTCACTGATCTTTCCTGTGGACTTTGTTGTCCTAAATTTTGAGCCCGATCCGGAAGTTTCATTTATTTTGGGACGACCATTCTTAGCTATAGGGCGAGCATTGATTGATGTAGCGGCTGGGCAGTTGACTATGAGAGCCCATGATAAGGTGGAGGTGTTTGATGTCTATCGCGCCTTGAAGTTTCCATCTGTCTATGAAGAGTTGTCTGCCATTACAGTAGTAGACCTTGCTATAGAATTGCATTGCATAACTCCCAAGGATCCCTTGGAAAGAGTTTCGGTGGGGCATGACATAGATGGGGATGCAGAAGCGCAAGAACTGGCCACTTGTCTTAATGTAGCACTAGTTGGTTCACAAAAAGGTATAGTCGAACCATTAGATCGAGTGTTGGGTCTTCCTCCCAACCCCTCAATAGAAGAAGCACCAAAGCTGGAGTTAAAATCGCTTCCGTCACACTTGAGGTATGCATATCTTGGCTCCAATGAAACTTTACCTGTTATACTTTCTGCGCATTTATCTGCAGCACCGGTTGATGCGGCTTTGGAGATACTGAAGAAAAGGAAGAAAGCAATAGGCTGGCAAATGTCGGATATTCATGGAATTAGTCCGGCCTTGTGCATGCACCGAATTTACATGGAGGACGACCATAAACCGAGTGCGCAACACCAACGCCGGCTGAATTCTTTGATGAAGGAGGTCGTGAAGAAAGAAGTGATCAAGTGGTTAGATGCAGGAATTGTGTATCCTATCTCTGACAGCAAATGGGTAAGTCCTGTGCAATGTGTACCTAAGAAAGGAGGTATGACAGTAGTGAAGAATGACAAGAATGAGTTGATCCCAACAAGAACTGTCACCGGATGGAGAATTTGCATGGATTACCGGAAATTAAATGATGCCACAAGAAAGGACCACTACCCTGCCCCTTTTATTGATCAAATGCTTGACCGTTTAGCAGGAAAGGAGTATTATTGCTTCTTGGATGGGTATTCTGTATATAATCAGATTTTGATCGCACCTGAGGATCAAGAGAAGACTACATTCACATGTCCCTATGGCACGTATGCGTTCAAACGCATGCCATTTGGGCTTTGCAATGCTCCTACCACATTCCAGAGGTGCATGATGGCCATTTTCCATGATATGGTAGAGGACTTTGTGGAAGTATTCATGGATGACTTCTCCGTTTTTGGGAATTCTTTTGAGGTATGTCTTCGAAACCTTGATAAAGTACTTGCGCGCTGTGAAGACACTAACCTTGTACTTAATTGGGAAAAGTGTCACTTCTTGGTCCGAGAAGGTATAGTTTTGGGTCATAAAGTGTCTAAACAGGGACTCGAGGTAGATAAAGCAAAGGTGGAAGTTATTGAAAAATTACCCCCTCCTATTTCTGTCAAAGGGGTAAGAAGTTTCTTAGGACATGCAGGTTTTTACCGGAGATTCATCAAGGATTTTTCCAAGATTGCTAGACCTATGTGCAGTCTTTTGGAAAAGGAGGTGAAATTCGATTTCGATGTGATGTGCTTAGAAGCTTTTGAGATGCTGAAGCGGAATTTAATTGAAGCTCCTATCTTGGTTGCTCCTAACTGGGGGTTGCCATTTGAACTCATGTGTGATGCAAGCGATGTAGCAGTGGGTGCAGTATTGGGACAGAGACAAGGAAAAGTGTTCCATTCAATATATTATGCGAGCAAGACCCTTGATACTGCTCAAGCTAATTACACAGTGACTGAGAAGGAGATGCTTGCTTTAGTGTTCTCCTTCGACAAGTTCAGATAATATTTGGTAGGTACCAAAGTTATTGTTTATACTGACCATGCAGCTATTAGGTACCTATTCAATAAGAAGGATGCTAAGCCAAGACTAATTCGGTGGATATTGCTTCTCCAAGAGTTCGATCTTGAGATCAAAGATCGGAAGGGTACTGAAAATCAGACCGCTGATCATCTGTCAAGGTTAGAAGATTTCTCTCATGTGCATGAAGGGGAACAAATACACGAAGAGTTTCCGGATGAGCAGTTGATGGCTTTGGATATCTCCCAAGTACCTTGGTATACGGATATTGTGAATTTCTTGGTGAGTGGAGTGTTTCCACCTGACGCAACAACCCAACAAAGAAAGAAGCTGATGCATGATGCTAAATTCTGTATATGGGACGAGCCATTCTTGTTCAAACAAGGAGTGGACGAAGTGGTGAGGCGATGCATTCCGGAGAATGAGGTCAAGCAAGTGCTCCAGAGTTGTCATGCAAGGCCTTATGGAGGACACCATGGAGGAGAACGCACGGCTCACAAGGTATTGCAATCTGGCTTCTTTTGGCCCTCTCTTTTTAAAGATTCTATGGCTTATGTGAAGGGGTCCGATAATTGCCAAAGGTTGGGAACGATATCAAGAAGACATGAAATGCCCTTAAATAATATTCTTGAGGTGGAAATCTTTGATGTGTGGGGTATTGACTTCATGGGTCCCTTCCCACCATCTAGTGGAAACCAATATATTCTTATGGCTGTTGATTATGTGTCTAAATGGGTTGAGGCTGTCGGTCTTCCCACGAATGACTCAAGAGTGGTGATTAAATTCATCAAGAAGCACATTTTCACGCGTTTTAGTACTCCAAGGGCAATCATAAGTGATGGAGGTAAGCACTTCATTAACCATCTTGTGATGGAGGTAAGCACTTCATTAACCATCTTGTGAAGAATCTTCTGGCTAAGTATGGTATACGGCATAAAGTAGCTACAGCTTATCACCCTCAAACTAGTGGTCAAGTGGAAGTTTCGATTCGTGAGGTGAAGCAAATACTGCAGAAAACAGTGAATGCGCAGCGCAAAGATTGGTCTGAGAAGCTTGATGATGCATTATGGGCATATCGGACTGCATAAAAAACACCTATAGGGACTTCTCCCTATCACTTGGTGTTCGGTAAAGCATGTCATCTTCCGGCGGAGCTAGAGCACCAAGCATATTGGGCTATAAAAAAGTTGAATCTTGATCCTGAGCTAGCCGGTAGAAAGAGAATTGGTCAATTGCATGAACTTGAAGAGTTTAGGCTCCATGCTTATGAGAATGCAAAAATTTACAAAGAGAAGACCAAGAGATGGCATGATAAGCACATAATCCCTCGCACTTTTGCTCCGGGGCAAAAGGTATTACTTTTTAACTCTAAACTTCGGTTGTTCCCCGGAAAACTAAGATCTAAATGGAGTGGACCCTTTGAAGTGGTGAGGATGACTCAACATGGCGCGGTAGAGCTTAGAGAAAAAACTGGCCCTTCGTTCTTGGTGAATGGGCAAAGGGTCAAACATTATTTTGGAGAGGATACGGATCGAGATCGTGAAGCTCTTGAGCTAAATGATGAATGATCCAAGTTGTGTCGTGCCGTGACGTTAAATTAGGCGCTTATTGGGAGGCAACCCAATTGGTAGTGTAGCTTCTTATTTTTTTTTTATAGTGTCATTTTTTTTTCTTCTTTTCTTTTGGTCTTGTTTTTGCAGATTAGGGGAAGTCTGAGTACCCAAAAATTTGGAGCTAAGGAGCATGTTTGAGCATCTTTGATGAAAATGAAGAGAACATGCTACTAGCTAGGCCTAGAGGCCTCAGAGAGTTTTCCTAACCCTTGTTTTAAATTGTATTTGATGCTTTGGGGACATAGCATCTTTTTAAGTGTGGGGTAGAGGAATGAATTCCTAGTTTTTACTGCTTTATCGAGTCTTTTTGTATTTTTAGGTGGGTTCCTCGGCTTTTGTTTTTGGTACTTTTCCTGAGGATAGTCCCTTTGAACAGATAGGGAGTAAATTTTTATTTATTTTTTATTTTTTAGAGAAAAGAAAAGACCCTTTTGAGTTGTGTGATACTTGCTATTTAGGCCTAATTTTAAGTAGTACGTTCTTGTGAATGCTTGATTGCTAATGAAATTGCAGACTCTTTGACACTTAGGCTCATGGTTATGACTTTGTATATAACTAATTTTATTTTGTAGTTTGTTATGATTCTGTCTCTCTTAGAAGTGGAATTGATCCATCTTGATTGATACTTGTGCCATGTGTGGTGAGAATTTGTTTTTCCATGTTTTGCATCTTAGTCTAGAACTTGCCCTGCATGTTATTGAAGCGAAATAAAAAGTGTTGCTCAGTTTAGAAGATGATAATAGGCTTTCTTTGATTTGTCTTGTAAATTTTAGCCTTTTCAGATATTATATCACTAGTTCGCCCTTTTGAGCCTGTAGCCTTTTCTTGGTAGCCATATTTTGCCCTTAACTATTTTGTTGAATCTCTAGTTTTTGCACCTTGCTTCCTTGAGCACTGTAGCATAGACTGATTATAATTGTTATATCTGGAAAAAGAAAAGGGGTGGTTGAATGAAAAAGAAATCAATGATGGATACAAAGTGGTGAAAAAAGCCCTCTTCGAAAGAATGTGACTTGAAAAAAAAAAAAAAAAATTCTTCGAAAAAAAAATTAAATTATTATTGTGAAAGAAAAATAAAATGATTGAAGCATTCTTGAGATGATGAGAATTACTTGTGAAATAATTGTTGAAGAGAGGGCTGAAAATAAAGAGAAGAAAATAATGGGTGATGAAGTCTAAAAATACAAAGTGCTTAGAGAAGTGTGAGTCACTATTATATAATTTTCCTACCTGTCCCTTAGCCTACATTACAACCCGTTAAAAAGTCCTATTTGATTCTATTCGAGCATGCTTAATTAGTGGAGATGTACATAATGGGCAAGCATATGGTTCTTTGAGCATACATGTGAATTTTATTTGTGAGTGTGAGAGTTGTTCTTTGACGCTAAGTTCTTAATTTATATTCAATGATTTGAATTGAGTATGTGGACTATTTCTTCTTGTGAGGGCACTTGTTTCATGATAGATAGGTGATGTTATTAACTTTCTTTGATGAGAGTAGGTGAGCAAGCTTAAATTTGATGAGTTCAGAGTCTTTCTTTGAGGTTAGGAGGTTAGAGGTTTGTTGTTTATTTGGATGTCTTGCATAATGAGCGGGAATTGTACTTGATGTTTTCAAATTTCAATATGGCCTAATTGTTTGTATCAACAAACAAACAATTACGAGGTGTAACTCTGACGTTACACTGTTAGAGTCCGTTATTTCCAGCTTGAGACTGTAGAGCGAGAGGTGTTATTTTCCATTACGAGGTTGGCGTTACACGATTAGAGTCCATTATTTCTAGCTTGAGACTAATGGTTTGGGTTCGAGGCCCAGGTTCTATTATTTACGGTTCGAGGCCGTTATTTCCAGTCCGAGGTTAATGTTAAGCAGTTATAGTCCGTTATTTCTAGCTTGAGACTGATGGTTTGGGTTCGAGGCCTAGGTGCTATCGTTATTGGGTTCGAGGCCCATGGGTGTTAAGGCTTTTTGGAGTTGGGTTCCTTTGTTTTCGTAGCGTAGATTCTCTGTGTACCTGTCGGGCTTATGGGGGTCCGTTCGGGTTCTTGTTCGTCTGTGCTTGAGTGTGCCTAGCGGGTCTTATGGGGGGCCCAGTTGGGTTTAGTTGTGATATTCTTAGCCTTAGTTTCCATTTATTCTATTCCTATTCTGTTGACCTCTGTGGTGTTTGATTCTACCTTGTCTGCCTACATTTACCTTTCTTGCTCAGTCGGCCTAGGATGCCTACTGGTACCTATTGTTTTGGTACTCATGCTACACTCTGCATCTGTTTTCGTGATGCAGGTCCAAGCACCAGTTCTAAGCGTTGAGTTCGAGCCTGCAGCTGTCTATTCCGGAGACGAGGGTGAGCACATGGCGTTCTGGATTACCTATCTCCTTATGTTATATGTAGGCTTGTCTTTTGCTTTTGAGACATCTTGTTTCTGTGGTCCACTTTTGGGACTTGTACTCATTTAGTAGTTCTGTACTGGTGACTTCCAGGTTCTGGGAGGTATTGTTATTGTATATAGATGTTTCTCTTCCGCCCTTTCTTTATATGTGTTCCTTTATTTATGCTTCCGCTTAGTTGAGGTTAGTTTCCACCTTCAGTCCCATTACTATTAAGTTCCAGGATAGGGTCTTGGCTGGCCTACTGGTGGGTTGGTAGGCGTCATCATGACTCGAGAAATTGGGTCGTGACAAAATCGGAGGATACAATCAACAAACAAGTATACTAGTGATAGGCGATGTATATGAATACAAGGTGAGCAGCGAGACCATTAGTGACCATCCAAACCTCTAACCAGAGGTAACAACCTCGAACCGTAAGCATCGGCCTTGAACCAGAAGTAACAACCTCGAACCATGAGCATGAGCCTCGAACTAGAAGTAACGACCTCGAAATGTGAGCACCAGCTTCAAACCGAATGTTACAACACCGAACCATGAGTAACCAATAATGGGGAAGCCCAGCTAGCTAGTAAACTCCAAGGGATGTCAGGCGCCCAGCTAGCAAGAGTAAATTCAGGGGCGACAGCAAGACCAAAAGCATGCAAGAGTGGGCGTTAACGCGCCGGCTAGTCAAGTAAAAATTGAGCACATCCCAGATGCCTCTAATATATCAATTAGAAAAAAGAGCACTTCCCTGACGCCGCATAATCTCAAAAATCAGTAAGTTAAGTGACCCAGTTGGTACAACTCCCATTAAAACCAATTTAGAATAAAAGCCGAGTAAAACAATATCGCGTCATGAAAAAAAATATTGCTATGCATGGGTCGGGATCATACCACAAAATCTATGAGAATGAATAAACAATGCAATACATGTCATCACTAGCATTCAAACAAGGCACTCAAAGTCAAATAATTATTCAGTCAATCAAAACACTCTACCAAAGCGAAGAGTACTAACCTGGGATCCCACTGGTCCTCACACACGGCTTCGGGCCCAACAATATAATCATAAGTTCAATAAAGGTATAACAGGCCTACCGCTAAACAACAAGCGAAGGGATCAACGAAGAGCTTTCAAATTATAAAGGAGGAACCAACTTAAGAGATGACGCCCCACCCCAATCATACCACTTCAGTCCATGACTAAGCATAGGTAGGACCAACCCATGTCTACGATGACTCACTAAGGTCACAAACACCAACACAGGGAGAACGACCCAATACAAGCCCTACAATGAGCAAATCATGACTACAAAGGCGATAAAACACAATCTAAAGCATCTAAGGTCCAACCTAGTCTAAAGCCACAATGTATCAATCTTAAAAAGGATAAGCAAGATAATCTACACCACAAGTGAAGCTACAAGCCTAAACTAAGGATCCCAATATCCACAATAAGCCCAAGGCTCCTACGGAGTCAAGAAAAGATGGAATGAACAAAAGGAGACAATACACGGCAAATACAATCCAAAGTCACATGTAATATATACTAAGCATTATCTATGAAGCCCAATCAAGAAAGTAGATCGAAGCCTACCTCAAAGTTGATTACAAGCACTCTAAATCCACCGTACAAGAGTTATCCGCTTCCGAAACAACTCCAAAACACCACCACTCTATCAAATTATTGATCACAACATTATTATGTACGTTTAGACACCAAATTCAAAATAATCAGAAATGGACCCAAAATCGAGTCAAAACATAAATATGGGATACATGTGAAAAATCCTAAAACAGACTATGTCAAAATGTCAAATAACCGAACTCATGCCCTAAAATGGGGCTCAATTCCATGCCCGGAATAGCTCAAACACACACATACAACAAAATCACCATTTAAAGAAACCTAAGAGAGCTGGGCAGTCCCTTTGGGGCAGAAATTACCTCAACCGGAGAGTTTCCCACACTTTTCGATCACACCAACACGTAGCCACGCAAAAACCCGAACCAACACATCTGAAATAAACTCAATCGGAGTTCTATAGTTCAAGAAATCGTGTTTTGAAAATGAGGGTTGAAGCTGAAATTTTGCTATTTAAATAGCAGAGATTCTGATCGCTAAAAGGGTATTTTTGGACGCGAAAAGACTAAATTCTGATTGCTAAAGGTCTGCACCAACAACACCCGATTTTGTTATTTTTCAATGTTTCCAAATGAATCTTCGAAATTCATTCGGGACCCGATAAAAATAAACTAGATATGCTACCCCACTAGATTCGATATCTCAGACTCAACGGAACCATCGAAACTTCCATCGGAGATCATCTCGATGACAAGTGGGTCCCACACCTAAGTTTCATTTTTAGCAAAATTCCACAAGAAGGCTCGAAATGAGACCAGAGGCCTAGATAATTGCACGAAAGGTCGTTCTAGACCAAACTCAACATTCCAGAGCTAACCGTGCTAATGAAATTCTCATCTGAGCACATTTACAAAGAATGTTGACTAAAATCAAACTTTTGCGTAAGTTTCCAAGTTAAAACGCCTAATGAAACAAACTCTAATCGAAAGTCTCGAAGCCCGAACCAAGCATGTCCCTAGTCTAAGATAGCCCTTCAGGAGCTGATGGAACCATCAGAATTACATTCTGAACCCGTCTACTTGAAATTTTGACGAAAGTCAACTGTTCAAGATTCAAAAGCTTCAAAACATGAAAACTTCCACAAAACCCAAACGAACAATCCAACGACCAAACTGTTAGTCTCAGCAAGTCATAAATGACCTGGAGTTGCTACAGAATAGCTCTAAACATTGATAATATCAGAAAATGAAAAAAAATGACCCAGAGCGTCATTACACAATTAGCTCATTTATTGGTATACGAAGTTGTTGAAAAATAATTTAAATTTTTTTATGTGTATTATCTTTCCTCATAATCAATTTTTTCTGAGTGACGTTGAGTACATCTTGCAATATTATCTTTAAATTCCACTTTCTTGTAGCACTTTTTGCAAGATGCATACTGTAACACCCTAAAAATTTCTAAGCGAAGGTCCGAACCATCCTCTATTTGCATGAAAAATCGTATTGGTTGATTCTTAAATTTCTCATATGTGTATAGGTCATTTCTTTGGTGTTCGAATGTATTTTGATATGACTTAAGGTCACAAGAACCCCCTAGCATAAACTTGAGTTGAAAGCTTCATTATCGAATAAGTTTTAACATAAGATTCTACTTAGATCAACTTCAAATAATCATACCTTACACCACATAATGAATTAGGTGGCCCATAACCTATAAAATTGAAGGTCTTTGAGTCCTCTTTCCATCGCCACCAAGTTTGCCTAAATTTAAGTTTTGAGGAAAAAGTTATGGCCATTTTATCAGAGACTGCCATATCAGAGGTTTCTGAGTCTGTGAACGAAGGATCCGACCTACGGGCTGTAGGTTGAACTACGACCCATCTTGTCAAACCGTCAAAAACTTTAGAAAGTCTAAATTTTAGGATCCAATTCCTACGGATCCATCCTATGGTCCGTAAGAACTACTACGGGCCGTTATTTTGACTCGTAAATGGACTTTTGAGTCTTCAAAATTTAAATTAAATTCCACAGAGGGGATCTACGGTCTGTAGCTCAAACCATAAACCGTAGATAGTCCCGTGGACAGTTTTTGTCAGCTTTTAAAGAGGGGTAGTTTAGTCTTTTTCCACCCCTTCTAAGCCTAAACCACGACCCGTTTTCACCTAATTAAGGGTCTAAACAGTGTTAAAACATTATTTTATGTTATTTAACACTTCAAAGGCTTAGAGCAAGGATTCAAGAGGAGAAGCTTGGGTTTTCTAAAGTTCTTCGAATTTCATCGATTTCACCAAGAACCTTGTTCTTCCCAGGTATGTAAGACAATCATAGTGATGGACTAACTTCGTCCTCACACCCTACATCTACTTTCTATCAGTAAAGAATAATCTAGGGTTACATCCTTAGTTTTGATAATTCTTGAGACGAGTATTGTTGTTGAGTTATGGGTTTTATTCCCGATTTTGAGTTGCTATATCTTGCTTTGAGAATCATGAGTTGATTGTTCATGTCTATTTTATTTCAGCATGAACCCTATTATTGAGTTATTTTTGAGAATCTTTTCACCAAACTCTTTTGTCTTAAATTGATGTTGGAGAAAGTAAAGACAAGTTTTGAGTAGCGTTTAAAGAATGATTTTGAGTAAAGTATGAGGGGACTAATTGATCCTCAAATGTATCATTTTTATATTGAGGAAGAGAACATTGATTTTCATAGAGTTAAAAGAGTTTCGAGAGATAATTGAGACATTTCCTCTTAATGAGGATCTTTTTAGTAATTACCTCAAAATCGAGAAAGAGTATTTCTACTTGAGCATGAGTATATATATTTATTGGGAGTAGTATTGAGCACCGATATGGGGATGAGTTTAGACAACTCACATTCCTCATAAACTATGTAGCCAACATGGTTAAAGGATCATACTTTTTAGACGACTCCTTATTGCTTTTAAGCATATCTTTAGTAGATCCACTTAGTTGAGGTGTTTTATACCCCGACAAGGTATAGGAAATTTCTGGCAGTGTGGGCGAGATGCTCTATCATATCATAGTTCATAGTGATGGTTGTCGGTTAGAGAATCTCCCAAATAAGAGTAAAGAGTAATTTATTGTATTCTTATATACATCCTTGAGTTAGCATCTTTTATTTATGAAGCTTTAAATATTTTCCTCTCTTATTATTGCTTTGTATTGAGTTAAGTTGAGGTGAGTATTCTTCCAGCATTATCAGTTCAGTTATTTATTCATTCTGCTTTATTAAATACTCGTACATTTAATGTACTAATGTCATTTGACCTGCATTTTTCTATGATGCAGATACAGGTGTTCAGGATCATCAACAGGTGCTCCGTTGAGATCATTTTGCACTCTAGTTAGTTTTTGGTGAGCCTTCTTGCATTCCGAAGGACTCTCCCTTTCCTTTCGTTTAGTCAGTTTAGGGTGTTGTGGGTCTTGTCCCAACATCCATGTTGAACTATAGAGGCTTCATAGATAGATAAAGTTGAGGAGTCTCTCCGTACTTTCTTTTCCTTTGAGATGTTTTGCAAATTATTATGATTGCATTAAGTATTGTTTTTAGATAAAATGAGTTGAGCATTTTGTAGTTTTAATGATTTACTTTTGTTTTAAGCCTTTAAATGCTTGAGTCAGTCTTCCACTAAGTTGTCAGCCAGGCCAAGGGTTCACTTGGGGACCAGCAATGGTTCTCGAGTGCCGGTCACCTCCAGGGTGTAGGCTCGGGGCATGACAAACATGGTATCAGAGAATAGAGTTAAAGAGTCCTAGGGTGTCTATGAACCCGTGTCTAGTAGAGTCCTTCATATTAGTGTGAAGTACGCCACATTTATAATGAGGAAGCTACAACATTTAGGAAATTTCACTTTCTTCTTATTCATGTTCATGCGATAGAGTTCAACTCTATAAAAGTTTCTTCTAACTCGTGCTTACGCGTGTCTTATAAGATCATGCGTCAACGAAGAGCTGTTCGACGTCCTTCTAGGAGGAATTCTAATCCTCAAGGTCAAGAAGCTCCCAATGCACCAAAATTGCAACCCCCTCAGGGTGATGTCACCAATGGTGAGTTCAGGAATGCTATTCAGATGTTGAATCAGGTTGTGGCAAATCAGGCTGGTCAACAAGGAGTAGGTCATCAGGATATGGCTGATACATCTAGAATCCATGAGTTTTTGAGGATGAATCCCCTAGAGTTCAAAAGGTCAAAGGTCACTGAGGATCTGGAGAACTTTGTGAAAGAACTTCAGAAAGTGTTTGAGGTCATGCGTGTTGTTGATACAGAGCGTGTGGAGTTGGCTTCCTATCATATCAAAAGTGTTGCTAGGATATGGTATGATCAATGGAAGAAGAATAGGGCAGATAGGGGGGACCACTTTTGTGCTGTGTTGTGTTTGAGAATGCTTTCTTTGGGAATTTCTTTCCCTGAGAGATAAGGGAAGCTAAGGTGAGAGAGTTCTTGAATCTGAAACAGGAAGCTATGAGCGTGCATGAGTATAGCCTCAAGTTCACACAGCTATCCCGCTATGCTTCGGAGATGGTGGCAAATATGAGAAGCAGGATGAGTTTGTTTGTATCTAGGCTATCCCGCTTATCGAGTAAGAAAGGTAAGGTGGCTATATTGATAGGGGACATGGAAATAGCCAGGCTCATGATTCATGTACAGAAGGTTGAGGAAGATAAGTTAAAGGACAGAGAAGAGTTCGGCAATAAGAGGGCAAAAACAACAAGTAGTGAAACTGGCCAGTAGAAGACCGAAAATGGGTATCGTTCATTATTTTAGTAGAGATCATCTGGACCTACTCCATCATCATCTAGTGCACTGCACCAAGGAACACGAATGACTTCTGAAATCAGAATTTCAGAGCTCAACCTACTCAGTTTCAGGGTAGTAAGGCATAAGGGGCTACTTAAACCCCCACATGTGCTAAGTGTGGTAGGAACCACCCAGTAGCATGTCATGATAGCTCCAATGGCTGCTTCAAGTATGGTCAAATAGGTTATTTTATGAGAGAGTGCCCTAAGAACAGGTAGGAAAATGGGGCAATAGAGCCCAATCTTCTTCAGCGGCTCCAGCACATAGAGCTGTTATGAGAGGAGCTACTTTAGGGACAAGCGGAGGAGAAAATCGTCTGTATGCTATGGCTAGTTACTAGGATCAGGAGAACTTGCCAGATGTTGTCACTGGTATTCTTAAAGTCTTTTCTATTGATGTTTATACCTTACTTAATCTATGTGCGAGTTTGTCTTTTGTGACTCCTTATGTAGCAATGAAGTTCGGCATTTCCCCGAACAACTTCTCGAACGCTTCAGTGTTTCCACACCTGGTGGTGAGTCTATCCTAGCGGAAAAAGTCTATTGTGATTATACAATCTCTGTCTATCACAAAGACACCATGGCTGACTTAGTTGAGCTAGACATGATGGATTTTGATGTCATTCTAGGTATGGACTGATTTCATGCTTGTTATGCCTCAGTCGATTGTAGAAATCGAGTAGTTAAGTTTCAGTTTCCTAATGAGCCAGTTTTAGAGTGGAGGAGTAGTTCAGCAGTGCCTAAGAGTCGTTTCATTTCATACCTTAAGGCCAAAAAGTTAGTTTCTAAGGGGTGCGCCTATCACTTAGTCCAAGTTAATGACTCTAGTGTTGAGATACCACCTATTCAGTCAGTTCAAGTAGTGCATTAGTTTCCAGATGTCTTTCCAGATGATCTTCCCGGAGTCCCTCCGGAGAGAGAAATAGACTTTGGAATAGATGTTCTTTCTGATACTCAACCCATTTCTATTATGTCAAATAAAATGGCTCCAACTGAGTTAAAAGAGTTATAATAGCATTTGAGAGATCTTCTTGATAAGGGTTTTATCCGACCAAGTGTCTCACATTGGGGCGCTACGATCTTTTTTGTGAGAAAGAAATATGGTTCCCTTCGGATGTGTATCGATTACCGCTAGTAGAACAAGGTCACCATAAAGAATAAATATCCTCTTCCGAGAATCGATGACCTTCTCGACCAACTTCAGGGTGTCACTTGCTTCTCTAAGATAGACCTCAAATCTAGCTATCATCAGTTGAAAGTGAGAGAAAGTGACATCCCGAAGACCGCTTTTAGGGCCCGTTATGATCATTATAAGTTCTTTGTTATGTCCTTTGGTTTGACTAATGCTCCTGCAGCATTCATGGATCTCATGAACAGAGTATTTAAGAAGTATCTGGATATGTTTGTTATTCTATTCATCGACGACATCCTGATCTACTCGAGAAATGAGGAGGATCATGCCAATCATTTCTGAATAGTCCTCCAAACTCTCAAATATCGAGAGTTATATGCCAAGTTTTATAAGTGTTGTTCTAGCTTGAATCCATGGCATTCTTAGGCCACATTGTGTCTGGCAAAGGAATTCGAGTCGACACTCAAAAGATTGAGGCAGTGCAGAATTGGCCCAGACCTACCTCTCCAATTGATATAAGAAGTTTCTTGGGGTTGGATGGTTACTACAGAAGATTCGTCGAGGGGTTTTCATCTATTTCATCCTCGTTGACTAAGTTTACTCATAAAATAGCTAAGTTTCAATAGTCTGAAGCTTGTGAGCAAAGCCTTCAGGAATTGAAAACTTGGTTAACTACTGATCCGGTGTTGACCCTACTAAAATGTACAAAGGGTTTTGTACTCTATTGTGATGCGTCAAGAGTGGGGCTTGGTTGTGTGTTCATTTAGAATGGCAAGGTTATAGCCTATGCCTCTAGACAACTTAAGATTCATTAGAGGAACTACCTGAATCATGATCTCGAGTTGGCAACAATGGTTTTTGCTCTCAAAATATGGCATCACTATCTCTATGGTGTTCATGTGGATGTGTTCACAGACCATAAGAGTCTCCAGTATGTTTTCAGTAAGAATGAGCTTAATCTCAGACAAAGGAGGTGGTTAGAGTTGCTCAAGGATTACGACATGAGTATCCTCTATCATTCAGGTAAGGGTAATATTTTTGCTGATGCTTTGAGCAGGTTGTCCATGGGGAGTACTACTCATGTTGATGAAGGCAAGAAAGAATTGGCTAAGGAAGTTCACAGACTTGCATGTTTGGGAGTCCATTTGTTAGATTCCATTGAAGGTGGAGTTGTTGTGATGAATGGGGCTGAATCATCATTAGTGTCAAAAGTGAAAGAGAAACAAGAAAAAGACCCCCTCTTTCTTGAATTAAAGGCAAATATTCATAAGCAGAAGGTGATGGCTTTTGAACAAGGGGGAGATGGTGTGTTGAGATATCAAGGTAGATTGTGTGTTCCAAAGCTGGATGAGCTTCAAGAGAGGATCATGGCAGAAGCTCATAGTTCCAGATATTCGATCCATCCCGGTTCCACAAAGATGTACCATGACTTGAGAGAAGTCTATTGGTGAAATAGTATGAAGAGGCGTATTGCATATTTTATTGCTAAGTGTCAAAATTGCCAACAAGTCAAGGTAGAACACCAAAGGTCATGTAATGTGGCTCAGAACATAGCTTTTCCGGAATGGAAGTGGGAGATGATTAATAGGGACTTCATTACTGGCTTTCGTGATCTCGCTGGCAGCATGATTTGATTTGGGTGATTGTAGATCGGATGACTAAATCAACCCATTTATTGCTGGTAAAGACTACAAATTCACCGGAAGATTATGCCAGATTATACATCCGTCAGATCGTTCGACATCACAGAGTCCCTTTATCCATCATTTTTGATAGTGGTGCGCAATTCACCGCTCAGTTTTGGAAGTCATTTCAGAAAGGTTTGGGTTCGAAGGTAAACCTTAGTACTGCTTTTCATCCTTAGACAGATGGTCAAGTAGAGCACACAATTTAGACCCTAGATTATATGCTGAGAGCATGTTTCATGGATTTCAAAGGTAAATGGGATGACCACTTGCCTCTCATAGAGTTTGCTTACAATAATAGTTATCACTCCAATATCCAGATGGCTTTTTATGAGGCTCTTTATGGGAAAAGATGTAGATCTCCTATTGGTTGGTTTAAGGTTGGTGAAGCTGAGTTGATAGGGCCAGACTTGGTTCATCAAGCCATGGAGAAGGTGAAGACTATTCAGGAAAGGTTGAAAACAGTGCAAAGTTGTCAAAAAGCCTATACAGATGTGTGAAGGAGAGACTTTGAGTTTGAGGTTAATGATTGGGTCTATTTGAAGGTTTTACTTATGAAGGGTGTTATGAGATTTGGTAAGAAGGGAAAGCTCAGTGCCCGATACATTGGTCCTTATAGGATATCCAAGAGAGTTTGCAATGTAGCTTATGAGCTGGAGCTATCGTTAGAGTTAGGAGCAGTCCATCCATTATTTCACATCTCTATGCTAAAGAAGTGTTTGGGCGATCCTTCACTTATTGTGCCTACCGAGAATATTGGTATCAAGGACAGCCTATTTTATGAGGAGATTCCTGTTCAGAATCTTGATCGTCAGGTTCGCAAGTTGAGAACCAAAGAGGTTGCATCAGTCAAGGTTTTATGGAGAAATCAGTTTGTTCAGGAGGCAACATGGAAGCTGAGGAGGATATGAAGACTAGATACCCTTATCTTTTTGCCTCTGATTTAGTTCCAGTACAAGGTATTAACTCTTCTTAAAGTACTCATTCAATTCAGTCCCTCCTTCACTATTTTGAGTTCATGAGGTTTATCTGTATTTTGCACTACATTGGGCAGTTAAACATTT